>NW_021025202.1:38981-123307 GCF_004153795.1 Camellia sinensis | reverse complement strand
AGGATTGAGAGGGTCTTCTAAGCTAGTAGTAGGATTGAAATCGGTGATGAAATGATAGAAGAATTTGCTTCCTAAACCTTCTTCTCTTTTTCCCCTTCTGTTGAATTCTTCTTCCCTATTTCTTCCTCACTCGTCAAAAGGAATACTTGCATGCAAACACTGAAACCTACCCTTCTATAAATCTTGACTCTAAGTCAGCCAAGGTTCGATATTGGCAGCAGCTCCAATTTCAGCCTCAGTCCCTTCTTCAACATAATTTGGCATGAAACGTCAGGGCAACAAAATATATGCTATGAGTTTTGCAACACAGTAAGAAAACGTAACCAACCTACCATTCTTTTTAAGAGAAAAATAATAATATTCTAAACATGAGATAACAATATAATTATGCATAGAAATTACAACCATTAGAATAATTTCAGTAATTTTAATAAATTAGATGACACTCGAAATCTCACCAAAGAGATTTAACTTACCAACCACTAAGCATGGCAACGGTTAATTTGAAACCCTCAAGTGTTACCAACCGTAACTACCAGGGATGCCCACGTCCGGAGTTATATACCCAAGTAGTGGCATCAGTGGTCTGCCCCAAGGAAACGGTCTGCCAGGGGTAAGTAACCTCCCCCTGTGCCACCTGCACATCCACCCTTATTCCAAAACCGAATACCGAAAAGGGTTCAAATAAGTCCCGTGCCATCTTAGAGTTTCGCAACACAATTTACGTGGGAATTCTCAAAACCAGGGCTCACCCTGAACAACCGGTGTTAACCGTCAACCCTTAATTCCATACAGTCTTTAAACCAAGACATACCCCGAACAACTGGTATTAACCGTCAATTGTTAACTTTGTATATGCCGTTAATCATTTCAGTTAATTTTGATATTAATCACAAATAATTCCAAATTTTTAATCACAAGTAATGTTATACCAACTCATTAAAATTCCAAATCATAAAATATTGCATGTGTCACACAATACTAAATAAAAGTACAGAACTTAAATAAACAATTTATTTAGACCATGGTATGAAATAATAACTTAGATACAAGAATTAAACCATAAATACACACATGCACAAATTTTTGATTTACAAAATTAGACTAGCATAATATTAAAGTGGTGATTTTATTTTGTCCAGAAAAAATTTTAGAGTATATATCTTGCAAATAAAATTATAAATACATTACTTATACAACCCTAAAATTCATATCAATCTACAGGATACTCAATAAACATGTTATGGTTATTTTTTAGAAAACAATTTCCAAACATAACTTATAAATAATTCTAAACAAATTCCAAGGGTGTTTATGACACAGATTTGTCACATTTCCTTACATTAATTCCATGCTTAAATTTATAGATCAAACCCATAATCTAAAAATTTATCATGAAACTAGACTTCTCAAATTTCATCTTTTAGTTAGAAATTACCAGATTTGACTTAGTATAGAATTTTAAATAAATTTTCAAATACATGGTAAAATCTGTCTCACAGTTTCAGATTTAGTTAGAAATTTGTATAAATTCGTAGAAAGCTCGAAAATTGTTTCCAAAAATTTATGGATAAACTAGACATTATTATCAATAACTTTGTAGAATAAATCATCTCAAAATTCTGAGTATAAAATTGTCTAAAAATTCGGGTAACATGCTGGCAGATTCAAGACAGATTATTCTCAATACAGTTTCAGATTTAGTTAAAAATTTGTATAAATTCGTAGAAAGCTCGAAAATTGTTTCCAAAACTTTTTGGATAAACTAGACATCATTATCAACAACTTTGTAGAAGAAATTATCTCTAAATTCTGAGTATAAAATTGTCTAAAAATTCGGGTAACGCGCTGGCAGATTCAAGACAGATTATTCTCAACACAGTTTCAGATTTAGTTAAAAATTTGTATAAATTCGTAGAAAGCTCGAAAATTGTTTCCAAAAATTTCTGGATAAACTAGACATCATTATCAACAACTTTGTAGAAGAAATCATCTTGAAATTCTGAGTATAAAATTGTCTAAAAATTCAGGAAACATGCTAGCATATTCAAAACAGACTATTTTGATCACAAAATTCCTACATATATATATATAAAATTTCTATTTATGAGTAGTCATTTTAATCACAAGGAAGTAATCTGAAAATTTCACTAATAAAAAGAAATGAGAGGGTTGAGAGGGTTTTCTTACTTAGTAATAGGGTGACAAAATGGTTGAGAATTTTGGCTTCCTTAATCTCCTACTCTTCTTCCTCTCCTATCACTAAGCTTGGTTGCCTTAGGGATTTCTCTTTTCTTTTTCTTTTTTTTTCTCACCGAATGCTCGCATGCACCCTATAGATAATGAAGGCTTGCATGCATATATATATACAATGTTTGTTGCACACATCTCTCTCTCTCTCTCTCTCTCTCTCTCTCTCTCTCTTTCTCTTCATTCTAAGTTTTCTTTCTCTCAATTCCAAGAGCATCATTAGCTCTTCTTCCCTAAACAAACATGCAAATCAACATGTGGAAAGCCTCCCCCAAAATTCTGCAAAGGTTTGATTCCCTCTTCTTTTTTTTTTTTGTGTGTGGGTTTCTGAAAATTGACACACTAAGATTTTTAACAAAGGTATTTAGTAAGAATAGTTATTATATTGAATCATAATTAAAATAATTTATAAACAACAAATATTGAACACCCACAAAATTATTATTCTTAATAAGGTCTTTGTTAGTGATTGAATTGGGTTAATTTAAAACTAATTTTTACACTATTATATATTTTAGGCAGATCCTGAATAAAATTAATTAATTTATTTATTTATTTATTTTCTTTTAAGAATAATTAAATGTGGGGTTTTCACATCTCCAGTCCCCGCGTCTCATTTTAAGTTACCTGGCACTGACCCTGAAATTAAAAAAGTTATTGAACAAAATAATTATACTAATCAATGTCTACAAACCATTAGCAAACAATTAGATAAAATAGAAACTAATTTAGATGACTATTCAGCCAATACTACAATGTCACATCTTCATCAAGATTAATTTCCTTCCAATTGATGATGTGAGAAGGGTGTGGCTCGTATTTTCGTAGCATAGAGACGTGGAAAACATTATGCACTCCAGCCAGTTGAGGCGGTAGAGCCAAACGGTACGCCACTTCTCCTATTTTGTCCAAAATTTCGAAAGGCCCTATGAAGCGAGGTGACAACTTTCCCTTCTTTCCGAAACGAACAACTCCTCGGCGAGGCTGTATTTTCAGAAACACATGATCTCCAACTTTAAATGCTGAAGGTCTTCTCCTTTGATCTGCATAGCTTTTCTGCCTACTCTGAGCGGTCTCAAGCCTTTGCCTAATTAGTTTCACCTTCTCGGTAGTTTCCTGAACTAACTCTGGCCCTAAAAGAGGTGCTTCTCCGACTTCTGTCCAACATATTGGTGATTGGCAAGGCCGTCCGTACAAAGTTTCATACGGTGCCATACCAATACTTGCTTGAAAACTGTTATTGTAAGAGAATTCGACTAGTGGTAAATATTTCTCCCAACTACCTTTAAAGTCCATCACACAAGCTCGAAGCATGTCTTCTAAAGTCTGAATTGTTCTTTCCGATTGACCGTCAGTTTGAGGGTGAAAGGCTGTACTAAAACACAACTCTGTACCCAAGGCCTTTTGCAGACTTTGCCAGAACTGTGACGTAAAACGAGAATCACGATCTGACACTATTGTGACTGGTACTCCGTGCAATCTAATGATTTCTCGAATAAATAATCGACTTAAAGATTCGAGTGTGCCTGCTAGTCCTATTGGTAGGAAATGTGCCGTCTTAGTTAATCGATCAACCACCACCCAAATGGCATCATGGCCTTGCGACGACCGGGGTAATCCTGTTACAAAATCCATTGTTATGTGTTCTCATTTCCACTTAGGTATTGGTAAAGGTTGGAGTTTCCCTGCCGGCTTTTGATGTTCTGCCTTCACTTGCTGACACGTCAAGCACTTAGATACAAATTGAGCAACGTCCTTCTTCATTCCACTCCACCAATACTGTCGCTTAAGATCCTGGTACATCTTGTTTCCTCCCGGATGAATCGCAAAAACTGAATGGTGAAATTCTTTAAGTACTTTGTCTCTTAATTGTTCGATGTTTGGCACAAAAATTCTACCTAAATACCTTAAACTACCATCTTGATGGAGTGTCCAATCCGGTGAAGATTCCTCGGTCACTATTCGGGCCTTGATGAAGTCGGTCTCCTGATCAAATCTTTGGGCTTCCAACACTTTGGTAAGAAGTTGGGGTGTTGTAACTATTGTAAACAACCTACCCTTCCCATTCTGAGTCTCTGGCTGTAACTTAAACTCATTCATAGTGCTTACCATTTCCCATTCTTTAATTGATACGCTGGCTACAATCTCTCTTGTCTTTCGACTTAGTGCATCTGCTAGAATATTAGCCTTCCCGAGATGATAAGATATGGTGAATTGGTAATCTTCAAGGTACTCCATCCAGCGTCTCTGCCTCATGTTCAAATCTCTTTGGTGAACAAGTACTTCAAGCTTTTGTGATCGGTAAATATCTCAAATTTTTCACCATAAAGGTAATGTCGCCAAGTCTTAAGTGCATAGACCACAGCTGCCAACTCCAGATCGTGAGTAGGATAATTTTTCTCATGATTCTTCAATTGTCTTGATCCGTAAGCTACTACCTTCCCGTTTTGCATTAACACACTACCTAACCCTTCCTTAGAGGCATCACAATAAACAGTGTACTCATATTGGTCAAAATTGTTTTAGCAGAAGCCAAAAAAAAAAAATGGTCAAAATGTAGTGAACTAGGGGCACAGTAGAGTCAGGTTTTTTGTCTTTTCCCTATTGTCAACGTACTCGCCAAAAAGGGCACAATTGAGGCTAGCAACTGAGGCCAAAAACTCTCTCATCCTTCATGCAGTGATGTATCGAGCCAAGTGCGAAGCACAAACTAGAAATAGAGCAGGATATTCGACTCCCCTCATAAGGTCCACAACTTCCATCTTATCCATCAACCACACTTGGGAAGGGATAAAAAATAAGAGAGATTAAATGCTTCTACTTTAGCAGGATCCACTGATATCCCTGATTCAGATACAACATGACCTAAGAACTTTACTTCCTTCAACCAAAATTCACATTTTCTAGCTTTAGCATACAAGTGGTTTTCTCTTAGAAATTGCAAAACGGTTCTCAGATGTTGCTCGTGGTCTTCCTCCGATCGTGAGTATATCAAAATATCATTAATGAATACTACCACAAATTGGTCTAAATAGGGGGTAAAATTTTTTTTCATTAAACTCATGAATACCCCAGGAGCATTTGTCAAACCAAATGGCATTACCACAAACTCATAGTGGCCATAACGGGTTCAAAATGCAGTTTTGGGTATATCTTCTCCTCTAACACGAAGTTGGTGGTATCCCGACCTAAGGTCAATTTTGGAAAAATATTTTGAACCTCTTAATTGATCAAACAAGTCATCAATTCTGGGTAAGGGATATCGATTTTTAATGGTGGCTCGATTTAGTTGTCGATAATCGATGCACAATCTTAAGGTCCCATCCTTCTTCTTTGCGAATAATGCTGGCGCTCCCTAAGGGGACGTACTTGGTCTGATGAAATTCTTACTTAACAGTTCTTGCAACTGCTCCTTCAATTCTTGAAGTTCAGCTTGCGCCATACGATGTGGTGCTATTGAAATCGGTGAAGTCCCGGGTTGAAGCTCAATCGTGAAATCTACATCTCGTTTTGGAGGTAATCCTGGTAATTCGTCAGGGAAAACGTCAGCGTACTCGCACACCACATGGGGTAATCCTGGGTCCTCTCGATTTTCGTCTTCCAAAATTAGGCTTGCCAACCATCCGTTTAGTTGATCATGCCATCGCGACTTGCGACATGTTGGAGTTAGAGAATCTTGTCTATCCCCTTTAAATTGAACTTTCGTGCCGTTAAGGGAGGATGCTGTCACTGTCTTATAGTAACAATCAATAATGGCTCGATGAACTGACAACCAGTCCATTCCTAGGATGACGTCAAAATCAGACATATCCATAACTCTTAGATCACAGATCAAATGTGAACCGGAGATTTCTAGCTCGCAAGATTTACATACTAGATTTACTCGGGTTTGACCTCCTAAGGGCGAAGCGACACTCATAGCTATCCCTAGCGTCTCTGGCGCTAGACCCAAACTTGTCACACATGCAATGGATATAAAAGAATGCGAAGCTCCAGAATCAAACAATACTTTAACCCAAGAATTCATAAGGATTAACATACCTTGAATCACTGATGGGTTATCAACATCTTTTTCTTCTTGGAGAGCATACACTCTCCCTACTGCTTGTTGGTTAGTCTCTTCTGGTTTCTTCCCATTTCCAGCTCCTTGTGGTTGTGTTCTTGGTCGGCCTGCATTCCTAGAGGCTTGTGGCTTCCCCTTGTTGGTCTGAGTATTTTGAGTAGGCTTAAAACCTTGCCCAGGTTGGCATCTGTTGTATTGTTGTGCCCTTCGCTGATCCATAAAATACTCCCCACCTTGAGGACACTCACTTCGACGATGCCCCTGTTGACCACATCTGAAACATCTTCCTTTCCACTCATTTACAAAGTTTCCCCCTTGCTGGTTTCCTCGATTCTGCCTTTGTTGCTGTTGCATTCCCCCGGCATAGGGTGCTGGCACAGGATGGTTTCTGGTGTTGCGGACGGGGCCTCCTCCGCGTGGTTGGTTGTTGTTCCTTGATTGCTGATTTCGAATGCGTTCGGAATCTGCTAACTCTCGTTCCACAATTAAAGCTCGATCCACCATCTGGGCATAGGTGGAGAGTTGCACTGCGATCAATCTTCCTTTAATGTCTGTGTCCAAGCCCCATTCAAATCGCCTAACCTTATCCTCTTCATTTGCTACTATGGCTGAAGCGTACCGTGAAAGAGCTTCAAAACAGTTCGCATATTGAGCGACTGACATTTTTCTTTGTTTCAGTTGGAGGAACTCTTGAATCATTTCTTGTTTTAGCGAGTTAGGAAAATACTTTTCCATGAACAGGTCTTCGAACTGTCTCCAAGTTAATGTCTCTACTTGTCGAGTACTTTTGATCATTTCCCACCAATGATCTGCTTCCCCTTCCATTTGAAATGACGCCATGGTCACTCTATCTTGTTCATTTCGGGATTAACAAAAATAAAATAAAAATAATATAATTCTTATTAATTATTTAATTTACAAGACACAAAAATAAATTAAACTTTTTCGCAATGTACAATCCTATATTTTTTTACAATAAATTATTTGAGGAAAAAAAAAACACTACCTTCATGAGAATAGTTATGATAAAACTTATATATTTTTCTCAACATCTGAATACATATACACAAAAATATATATATATATATATATATATATATTTCTTTTCCTATCAATATTTGTGCACTTGAAATTTATAAATATTATGTCAGTGTATTAACCAAATTGTGAGGACCACCTGGCAAGCTATTTGTGAGTGTAAATGAACGAACAATCATATCTTGAACAATAAACAAGGAGCAATGAATTATCGGTAGTGCTACGGACGGTAAATTATACTATTCTTACGCAGGGCGGTAAATTATTGGTGGTATTACATGTACTAATTAGTGTATTAATATTATTGGAACAATCTTCTGTGTAAAATAAAATAACTTGAAAATAAATTCAAACAAAATAAATAAATAACGTACCAGATTTATTTATCGAAACGAATTAAAATTAAGACCAAGTCGAGTGTGTGACACTCTGTCCTTAAGACAGATTCGCCCCGCTACGGTGCTTACGGTTGAGTGGCGTCTATCTCCCAGGATACAATGATCTTCACAAATTGTAGTAGTACTCCAAACAATTTGTTCGGCGAGCCAAACCTGTGTTCTAACTCTCTGAAAATTACCCTAAAATAATATGAAGAATAAAGGACGCAAGAGAGCAAAATGAAGGCAAGGAAAATGAATTTTTGGAATCAATCAAAATTGGAATGGGGTTGCCTTTATATAAGCTTTGTTGGCACCTATTTAATTTGAATAGAAAAGGTACGAAGAAGGGACATACCCCTTCCTTTAAAATAAAGAGACACCATAAAAGGTTTGCACCCTTTAATTCAAATGGAGGTTTGACCCTTCCTTTAAAACAAAAAGACACCATGAAAGGTTACACCCTTTCATTCAAAATAGAGTCTATTTCAATTCACAACTACCTCTTTATAAATTTTCCAATAGATCATACTCCCCGTCCCCGATCCCCGATGGTGAATATTTCCCCGTCCCCGGCCCCGGCCCCAATCCCCGACGGGAAACCTACCACCATCCCCGCCCCCGTCTCCTAATCCCCTAACGGGGATCGGGTTTCCCCGAACCCGAAAATTCCCGGCCAAATTTAAAAAAAAAAAAAAACCAGAGATTGAGATCGAGAAATCTATTTCATCTCATCATCATCAACATCAACAACAAACAGACAGATTATTCAACAACTATAATCTATATATCAAGAATCAAATATATATATATATATATATGCATATATCAACATATATATATATATATATATATGTATATCAACAACAAGAATAAAAAAATCAACTATATATATGTATATATCAACATCAAATAGTGGGGATCTACTCAGATCTGTCGGAAGAAGAAACGACGAATGAGGAGGCGACTGGATCTGCTCAGATCTGCCGGGGAAGGAAACGACGGAGAAGAGGAGGAGGCGATGGGGGCCTGTTCAGATCTGCCGGATGAGAAGGCGACGGAGAAGGAGGAGGAGGAGGAGGAGGCGATGGAGCAGGGAGCGACCGAGCGAAGGAGTAGAAGAGGCCACCGAGCGGCGTAGGGAAGGAGGAGAGAGAGTGTGAGATGTTAGACTCAGTGTCTCTAACCTTTTTTGAACTGAACTCAGTGTCTCTAACCTGAAATAAGAAAAGAGAGTAAGAAAACATATATATGTACACAGTGGTAGAGTGGTAATTTCACATCGGGGAAGTGGGTACGGGGCCGGGGTTATAAAACATATCACCGTCCCCGGCCTGAAAATGGTCGGGGATTTATTTTTAAATACCATCCCCGGCCCGTCGGGGGTATTTTTCGGGAAAAAACCGTTCCCATCGGGGTCGGGGGATCGGGTCCCTGTCAGGCCGGTTTTAAATTGCCATCTCTAGTGCCATGTAATGTGTTTAGCTATCAATAGTATATCAGCTATCGTTTTGATCAAAAAAAGAAAAAGGAAAAAAAAAATCACATAATTCTTAAAGGGCATGGCTTCTGTCCAGTCCTTAATCCGTGCTGTTGGGCCCGTGGAGGCTTACCACGGGTCCCGTTTTGATAATCTGAACTGTTCAATGTGTAGAACCCGTCGAGTATTATTTGCCTGCAAAAAATCACGTTAATCGGATATCGATAGCTTTGTGATCAAATCAGTTTTGTATAAAAAAAATAGACGGTGAATAAATTTACAATTCAGAAAAATCTGTTTTGATCACATAGCTATCGATATCTGATCAACGTGATTTTTTATAGGCATATAGTACTCGATGGTTCTACATATTGAACGGTTCAGATTATCAAAATGGGACCCGTGGTGGGCCCCCACGAGCCCAACAGCATGGTCCTGCCCGATTTAGGACTGGACAGAAGCCATTCCCATCCTTAAAAGGCCCTAACCCCTCCAATTCTTGGTGTGAATTGGAGGGTGTTATTCAATCCTGTGGTCTATTATAAATTTTATTTTGATAATTTAAATTATTTATCATGTCAGATCTTTTGTGTATATTATTATATACAAAATTAGATCAATTCAATAGTCATAGCATATTTAATTTATTGCGTTTGTCTAAAAAAAATAGATGGCAAATGTATTTTTAAAAATAAATCATCTATTTTTTAATAGCAAATGTAATGAATTGAATGGATTATGAATATCGGACCAATCTAATTTTGTGTGTGAATAATATATATTAAAAACTTGACAAAATAAACAATTTGAATGATTAAATGAAATCCATAGTGAATTCCTAAGTTCAAACAACACCTCTCAATTCAGATCACAGATTGAATAGGCTCTGTGTGAGTGAATTTCCGATCACACTGCCAACTCAGTATTCAGCTAGAGAGCACTGGCAGAATAGATGACACCTGGCTGACCTGTAACAGAAAGAGAAGATTCCGGCGGTAGTTCGTCCACCCGGGGGCACTCCAACGATCAAGTCAGTATATCTCTCAAAGATAATCAATAGTGCTAAACTCACTGTTCAGAATATAAATTGCGTACCTTAGACCCATTGGGGGTGCCTTTCTTTTATAGTTACTTTAATCCTTGTCCCAACAAAAGCCTAGCTTCAATGGATTTTTGCTCAGTGCTTATCCTGGACTCTCCAAGAGATAAAAATAAACTCACTAAGAGTGTTATCCTTATCCACGCTAAAGTCCTTCCTCATTCGAGGACTCTTGTGCCTTATCCGCTTATCTCGGATTCCGATATCTTCGGAGATAACCTCGGCCTTACTGAGATAACCTCGGCGTCATGACCAGGACATGTGGCACCTCGACTGACACGTCGGCGTCACTTTGGCCACGTGTTGGTACTCAGAAAATATATCCTTACAACTGCCCTCTAGGTTCTATTACCTCGGGCATTCTGAGGTGATGGAACCTATACTAGAACTTCCTGTCAATACATCGGTTTAAAGTCTCTCAGCCAAAGGCAAAGGTGACTCAAATTGACACTGAAGATACTTTGCCGATCTCGAAATTAGCTTCTATCGAGAGAACTACATCTGCTGCCGAGATGAGGCCAGCCGAGGCCCAATCATCTGAATCCCCAAAATCAAAGAGGCCGAGGTCATCCGCTACAACCACCTCGGGGTCTCTGAAGCACGATGCCCCCTGGGCCCCCCAAATCACACTAGAGGATAAGCCAGTTTGGGCTAGCGATAGTGCCGATGACATCAACGTCGGCGTTGCCCTTAGTACCGCTCTGCTCCTTCCTGGCGATCTTGACCGGAACGCCGAGCTGAGCGAATATGAAAACTATGCTCTGATGCTCCAGCGCTCTGTCCAAGTGAGTGTCTTTATTTGGTCAGTTCTCTTTCTTTCTTGTACTTAGAAAATTTTCTAATAAATTTTGTCTTGTTCACTTTCAAGCCATCTAGCATGCTCATTCCTTCTCAATTCAGTCCTTTGAGAACCGGAAAGAACTGGCCGATAAGAAGAGAGAAGTTGCCAGTCTGCAAAAGGCCAACAAAAGCTTACAATCAAAAATGAAGCCGGGCTCCGAAATGGGAAAAATGGCCTACGGCCACCAAATGTAGCCCACGGGCACTGAGAGATAGTCTACGGGACCTCTCCCTTCCCTCAGGAAAAGAAACAGAGAAAATCGAGTCTGGTTCGCAAACCGAGACAAGGCACAGAAGAGGGTTCGAAAATCCGGAGACGGGGCTCGCAGCCAAGACTCTGAAACTTCTGAACGAGCACATTATGCAATATCACCAAGTGCTCAACTGGTGACGTCTGAGTCTCAAGGTCGGTCAAAAATGGGGTGTCTACAGTGGCCGATGTCATGGCAAAATATGAAAAACAAGTAAAGCAAGCATGCAACAAAGGTTTTACTCTTGGTTGGATGATTTTGCTAAAAAAGCTTGAAGTCCCCGAGGACTTGCCCCTCAAGAACGCCGATGTCATTCCTCTTCCATTCCCTCCTATTCCAACTCAATCCGACGACGAATTTGAGTCCGATGAGGAGACCTTAGTGAGGAAATCAAAGGAGGCTGCTGGGACCAAGTCCCCTTCTTCGAATGAGCAAGTCCTGGACTTGACTTAAGATGAGAAGGGTGATGAGGTTCCCAAGGAAGCTACCCCTGAGCAGGCATTATTAGACGTGCCTCTCGCCAACAAGAGCCTTGATCAAACCCTTCAAGAAATTGATGCTGAGCTTGCGGCCGAGAAGGTGGCCGAGATGTCCTCCCAGCAATCTTCTGAGATCCAGACCCAGTCTGTTAATGATGCTGAAGAATCTTAATTTTGGCGTCTTTTTCCTTTATTTTTTGCCCTTTGTACTTCTTTGTTTTTGGGACAGTGTAAACTCTTCATATGGCCGATGTGCCTTCTTATGAATACAACTTCCTTCTTTCTTGGAGGCTTGCGTGTTTGTCTTTCCTTTATTACTCTTGTATGATTCCATACTTAGAATATTTTTCACATCTTTAATGTACACTTCAATCTTGTGTAACCTTCTCGGGGTGACACACCTTGGTTATACGAACTGATGATTTACCTCGGCAAGTACCCAAGTATCTTTCTTGGTACAACCTTGGTTTCACTTGTAAATTTTTTCATAAAATTTCGACAAGTGTTTAGCCTTGGTTAATTTCAACTTGTAAACTTTTTAAGTTTCAACAAGTGTTAAACATAATCTCGGTCTAACTTTAACTTGTAAACTTTTCTCAAGTTTCAACAAATGTTAAACATAATCTCGGTTTAACTTCAACTTTTAAACTTTTCTCAAGTTTCAACAAATGTTAAACATCATCTCGGTTTAACTTCAACTTGTAAACTTTCACAAGTTTCAACAAGTGTTAAACATCATCTCGGTTTAACTTCAACTTGTAAATTTTTTCATAAAATTTCGACAAGTGTTAAACATCACCTCGGTTTAACTTCAACTTGTAAAATTTTCTCAAGTTTCAACAAATGTTAAACATCATCTCGGTTTAACTTCAACTTGTAAACTTTTCTCAAGTTTCAACAAGTGTTAAACATCATCTCGGTTTAACTTCAACTTGTAAACTTTTTAAGTTTCAACAAGTGTTAAACATAATCTCGGTTTAACTTCAACTTGTAAACTTTTCTCAAGTTTCAACAAGTTTAAACATAATCTCGGTTTAACTTCAACTTGTAAACTTTTCACAAGTTTCAACAAGTGTTAGAACCGCTTTCCAACTCTCTACCCCCTAATGTGAACTTAAGTTCCACTTGGGTTCTCATTACGCATGTATTCTAGAAATATCGGCAAGTATCTTATCAGTCATAAATGTAGAAGAATTCTGCTAAAATTTTATTCATTACGTCGGCAAAAAACAAAGAAAATCTAATGATAGAAAAATTTTAGATTACAAGTATTCCAGGGTCTTGGCAACTCTTTGCCCTCATTATCTTCAAGCCGATATGCCCCATTGCCCAATATCGAAGTGATTCTGTAGAGTCCTTCCCAATTTGGGCCAAGCTTGCCCTCCCTGGGATCCTTCTTGTTGCCGACGACTTTTCTCAAGACTAGGTCGCCGATTTGGAACTCCCTTGGGTTAACCCTTTTATTGTAAGCCCTGGCAAGCTGCTGCTGGTATGCTGTTAGCTGAATTGCAAATCTCTCCCTTCTTTCTTCTAGTAAATCCAGGTCTTGGGCTAAGAGTACATCATTAGTCCCGTTCTCTGCTCCCTGGGTTCTGATCCCTGGTATGCCGACCTCCAGTGGAATGACAGCTTCTGTGCCATAAGCCATGGCAAAGGGGGATTCCTCTGTTGATCTTCTCGGCGTAGTCCGATATGCCCAAAGTACACTTGGCAGTTCATCCACCCATTTTCCCTTTGTTGCTTGCAACCTCTTCTTAATCCCATCCAAGATGACTTTGTTGGATGCTTCTGCTTGTCCATTGCTCTGAGGAAAACTCGGGGTAGAAAAGTAATTCTTGATTTTGAATTTTGCCCAGAAGCTCTTGATTAACTTACTGTCAAATTGTGTTCCATTGTCGGTAACTATTGCTCTCGGAATCCTAAATCTGGTGATGATGTTCCTCCATATGAAGTTCTTCACGTCCACATTTCGGATCTTGGCTAGGGGCTCAGCTTCTATCCACTTGGTGAAGTAATCTGTTCCTACCAGCAGGTACTTCTTTTGTACAGTTGCTTGGGGCAGTTGCCCAATGAGATCCATGCCCCATTGGGCAAACGGCCAAGGACTAGATACTGGGTTCAAGTCTGCTGCTGGTTGGTGTATTAGTGGTGCAAACCTTTGGCATTTTTCACACTTCTTGACATAGGCCTCTACGTCCTTCTGCATGTAAGGCCACCAATATCCCTGGGTGATGGCCCTCTGAGCTAGTGATCTGCCCCCAGCGTGGCTTCCACAAATTCCTTCATGTATTTCATATAAAAAATTTTCAACTTGTGAAGGATGTACACACCTCAAAAGCGGTCCAGTGAAGGATCTTCTGTAGAGATGTCCTTCCATTGTCAGACTGAATCTTGCCGACTTCAATATGATTTTGTGTGCCTCTTTGTGGTCATCTGGCAGCTTCCCTTCTTTTAAGAATGCTATAATTGCATCCATCCAGTTTGGTCCCATATCTACACACATTGCTTCGTGCTTTGCGATCGGTGGTTCAGTGCTCGGGCCCGACAGGTATTCGACCATTATCATCCTTGCTTTTCCAAGTTGTATTGCACTGGCTAGATTGGCCAGTGCATCGGCGTGACTGTTATCATCTCGACTAACCTGATGTAGTCGGCAATTCTGAAACAAGGCTACTGACCTGTTGACTTCCTTTGCGTAGGTTGACATCCTTTCATCTCGGGCTGCAAACTCACCCGTTGTCTGGTTGACTATGAGCTGGGAGTCACAGAAGACTATCATTTCATCTGTTTCTGCTGCTACCGCCAGCTTTAGTCCTGCAATTAGTGTTTCATACTCTGCTTCATTGTTTGAGGCCTTGAACCTGAATCGAATGGACTGTTCCAATATCTCTTCATCTGGAGATACCAGTACTACTCCTGCCCCCGCTCCTTGCCGATTTGAGCTCCCATCGACAAACAGTCGAAATGAGTCGCCAATGTAAATGCTGCAGGGTCTGAGTTTTTCCTTTTTCCTTTGTTTTGTTGCATTTGGCAGGGCTTCTCCTTGCTTGCTTGGACATCGTTCACCTCAGCTCAACGAAGCCCGATGTACGATGGATTCTGATGTGAACTCGGCCACGAAGTCGGCCAAAACTTGGCCTTTGATTGCTGTTCTGGGTCTGTACTCCAAGCCATACTGTCCCAAGGCCACTGCCCATCTGGCTATTCTTCCTGTCAGATCTCCTTGTTGCAACAAGGACTTCAAGGGGTGTTCTGTCAGCACCACAATTTTATGGGCCTGGAAGTAATGGTTCAGTTTCTTTGAAGCCATTACTAAAGCCAGTGCCAATTTCTCTAAGGGTAGATACCTTGTTTCTGCATCGGCCAGGGTTTTGCTTACATAGTAAACAGCCCTTTGTTTCCCTTTTTCTTCTCGGATTACTACTGCGCTTACTGCGTGTTCTGAGACTGCTAAGTACAAAAATAACTCCTCCTAGGTTCTGGATTTGAAAGAACTGGAGTTGTGGTCAAATATTTCTTCAAGTCGGCCAGGGCGACCTCACATTCTTCTGTTGATAAAAAATCTGTGGCTTTCTTCACTAAGTTGAAGAAAGGTTTGCACTTGTCTGAGCTTCTACTTATGAACCTATTTAGGGCTGCGGCCCTTCCAGTCAACATTTGTACATGTTTTGCCGACGTTGGGCTCTTCAATTCCAGAATGGCCTTAATCTGATCTAGGCTGGCCTCAATGCCCCTTCTAGTCACCAGGTATCCTAAAAACTTACCAGATCCCACTCCAAATGCACACTTCGCTACATTGAGTCGGAGCCGATATGTTTTAAGGATGTCAAAGACTGTTTTCAGGTCGGCCAGATGACCTTTAGGTTCCTTGGTCTTCATGACCATGTCATCGATGTAAACTTCCACCGTTCTACTAATCAGGTGTTTGAACATCTTGGTTACCAATCTTTGGTAAGTTGCTCCTGCGTTTTTTAACCCAAAAGGCATCACTCTGTAGCAGTACAGACCTTTTGGGGTGATAAACGCAGTCTTCTCCTCATCTGGGGGATGCATGGCTATCTGATGGTATCCCCTGTAAGCGTCCAGGAAGCTCATCCTTCCATGCCCTTAAGTGGCGTCTACCAGCTGGTCAATCTTGGGTAGAGGAAAATTGTCTTTAGGACAGGTCTTGTTCAGGTTGGTAAAGTCCACACAGACCCTCAATTTACCATTCTTTTTCTTCACCACCACTGTGTTTG
This sequence comes from Camellia sinensis, assembly GCF_004153795.1. Lineage (NCBI taxonomy): Eukaryota > Viridiplantae > Streptophyta > Magnoliopsida > Ericales > Theaceae > Camellia > Camellia sinensis. The sequence goes on along the minus strand of NW_021025202.1, from coordinate 107,192 downwards.
ATAGCCATGTCGGGTAATTTACCTCTCGAATGGCCCTAGCCTCCAGAAGTCTGTTTACTTCCTCTTCCACTGTTTCGACGTATATCAACGTCGGTCTTCTTGCTTATTGGATTACGGGTTTTGCCGACCTATCAACATTCAGTTTATGGCAAGTGACCTCGGGGTCAATGCTAGACATCTCGTAAGGCGTCCAAGCAAACACCTTAATATTTTCTCTCAAAAAAGCTTCCAACTCTTTTTCCTCTTCTTCAGCTAAGCCCGAGCCGAGAAGAAAGAAGCGTTCTTCATCCCCTTCCTGGACGAGGATTTTCTTCAGTGCTTCTTCACTCTTCTCGGCTGGCTCCTTGCTGACATCCTCTAAGACCTCCACGTCTTCGTCTTCGATCTCTACCTTCTCTGGTTCTCTTATGCTGCAGGTGGATTTCATTGCTGCCATGGAGCAATTCTTTGCCTGCAGCTGATCTCCTCTGACCTCCTCAATCCCATGCTCTATTGGGAACCACAATAGTTGATGCAATGTTGAGGGAACAGCCCCCATCGCATACAACCACGGCCTTCCCAAGATGATATTGTAAGGGGAGGGTGTATCGATTACAGTGAACTCTGTCTTTATTTTCTTAGTGCTAGCCTGCACCTCCAAGCTCATCGTTCCTAGTGGCCATGTCGGCGTTCCATTGAACCCAACCATTGGGCTATTGGATTGCTCCATATCGTCTGGGTGAAGGCCAAGCTCCTTGTAACACCTGACGTACATGATGTCACAAGAGCTGCTTTGGTTGATTAAGATGCGCTTCACTTGGCATTCCCCAACCTGGAGGGATACTACCAAGGCATCGTTATGTGGATACTGCACCATCTCAAGGTCGGCTTCAGTAAAGGACACTACTGGTCCTTGGCACTCTTCTGCCCGATGTCTCTTCTCCCCGACTTGGTAGACATGCTGTACGTGTTTTACTTTCTGGGTCTCCCCCCGAATCTCGTTTTCGTTAACCTTCGAGTGAATTACATTAATTACCCGAGCTCCTTCTGCTTGAGGTTGCTGTGCTGGAGGAGGTGGAGCTGCTGTTGCCTGAGGCAATCTTTCCTGTTCTTCCCTTGTCCTGGCCTCATCGACAAGGTCTCTCAGATGGCCTTGCCTCACCAGGTCTTCTAAGTGTGTTTTCAGGGCTCTACAACCCTAAGCCATGTGTCCATCTTCATTGTGGTAAGCACAAAGTCTGCCAAGGTTTCTTCCCATAAACTCTCCTGGTGCCCTTGCTGGTGCTCTGAAATAGGGTTGGTTTCGAATTTTGTCCAGGACTTTGTGGATTGGGATTCGGAACACAGTCGTAACTGTCTGTGTAGCCCTCAGTTCTATCTCTTGCTTATTGGATCCGTTGTTAGCTTGGCCTCGCTTCAGCGAGCCGTTTTTTTTTCTTGCTTTGTCTCCTTAGTCCCCGATGTATCTTCCTCAGCTCTGGCATACTTCTCGATTCTAGCCATGAGCTCTTCCATATTTTTTGGCAATGTCTTTGCCAAAGATTTTCGTAGTGGACAGTCGTCTTTTAGGCCATTTTTGAAAGATACGACTGCCACCTCTTGATTACACTCTGGTATTCGGTTGAACACCTCATAGTACCTTTTTGCATAGGCCCTAAGGCCTTCATCCTTACTGATCTTCAGGGCCATCAATGCATCCACCCTTAATGGCTGCTGCTTGTTTGTCACGAATCTAGCCACGAACATCTCGGCCAGGTCTTCATAGGTCTTCACGCTTCCCTTCGGTAGTTTGTGAAACCAATCTGATGCAATCTCCCCGAACGATGAGAGGAGCACTTTGCAGAGCAACGGCTCGTTCCCACTATACAATGACATTGAGTTCAAGTATAATCCAACGTGGAAGGTGGGGTCTAACTTACCCTCGTATATTTGGAATCTCGGTATACTGAATCTCTTCAGCGTCTCAAATTTGTCCAATTCTACCGAGAATGGTGTTTTCGACTTAACAGGTGAAGTTACTTCGGCATCGGCATTCTGTTGTTTTCTCTTGAAGTAATCTCTCAGGTCTTCTTTGCTCAACCCAGGAGCTCGGCTATTTCCCGACTTCAGTCTTTTCGGCATACTACTCTCAGCTTTGTTGTGGGCCCTTTTCGACCTTTCTCCATGAGTTGTGTCGAAACACAGCTCCTGCCTTTGAACATACCGATGTTCTCTGGGGTCTGCTTCCTTGGTGCGATGCGTCCTCCGCGATTCTTCTTTCCTCGACTCTCCTCGCTCGACCTCCCTGGAAGGCCGGTGAGAGTGTTTTTCGCTTCTGGTGTGCTTAGGGGCTATTGGGATTGGCTTTTGTCCTCCCTTCCGGGCATTGGCCGCTGGAATCGGCGTGTCCTGCAGCGGGTATGGTGGCTGCATGACATTATTTTACATCATAAAATTGACGACCGATTGCAGGTCTGCCAACTTGTTTGCCATCTCTTTCACCTTTTCGTCCTTTCGCAAGCATCTATTCTTCCATACCTGAAGGTCGTCCTCGTTGTAGTATCCACTTCGATCTGGTTTCTTTGGCACGTCACCATCCTGGCCGACGTCTTTCTTGCCGTGATTCTGGTTCTGAGTCTCCTCATTGCGACCATTTTCTTCCACGTTTGGGTCAACGTGTTTTCCACTCCTAGTAGGGATTTCGTCCCCAACCTTATCCTTCTGTCTGCCGCTGGCCATCTATTCTCTTTTCTTTCCTACAGACGGCGCCAAATTGTGTGAGTGAATTTTCGATCACACTGCCAACTCAATATTCTGCTAGAGAGCACTGGCAAAATAGATGACACCTGGCTGACCTGTAACAGAAAAAGAAGATTCTGGCAGTGGTTCGTCCACCCGGGGGCACTCCGACGATCAAGTTAGTATATCTCTCAAAGATAATCAATAGTGTTAAACTGACTGTTCAGAATATAAATTGTGTACTTTAGACCCATCGGAGGTGCCTTTCTTTTATAGTTACCTCAATTCTTGTCCCAACAGAAGCTTAGCTTCAATGGATTTCTGCTCAGTGCTTATCCTAGACTCTCTAAGAGATAAAGATAAACGCCTTAAGAGTGTTATCCTTATCCACGCTAAAGTCCTTTCTCATTCTAGGACTCTTATGCCTTATCCGCTTATCTTGGATTCTGATATCTTCGGAGATAACCTCGGCCTTGTTGAGATAACCTTGGCGTCATGACCAGGACACGTAACACGTCGGCTGACACGTCGGCGTCACATTGGCCACGGGTTGGTACTCAAAAAATATATTCCCACAGGCTCCAAACCGTTCTTAAAAAAGTGACATTTCAATACATTTTATATGTATATATATATATATATATATATGTGTGTGTGTGTGTGTGTGTGTGTGTTTTACATACTTATCAACATTAAACATTAGTTAACATTTCCCATTAAACAGATACGGATAAAACAGGAACGGATTTAGGATTATGATTTTGGGAAATTATTCTATAATTTAAAAAATTGAGAAGTTACTCTATATGATTTTAAAATTATCTAAAAAAATTTAGGAGTATGAACTCCTATAATTTTAAATTATTTTAAAATTTCTAATATAATACATTGGCTTCGTTTGTGAAATGGGTTAGCTTTTTGGTCTTTTGAACTTTTTAGCTATTTTAACTTGGGCTAAAAGTTTGATTTGAGAAGAATTTTTTAACTTTTTTAACTTTTGTTATAAAAAAAAATGTAATGATTATTAATTGAATATGATATTTTATTTATTGTGATTAAAATAACTTATTTAACCTTTTATGACTAAAATAATAAAAAAAAAAACAATTTTCAAATCATCTTCCCAAACGGGTAAATTGGCCCCTCAGCCTTCTCTAGATCCATTATATTTTTTAAAGTTTTGGGGGGTGCGGTCCCTCAGCCTTCCCTAGATCATCATTGCAGGTTAATTGGCCAATCACGAAGAAGCTGATGTCACTGCATGCATGGAGAGGTTTGACCAAAAAAAAAAAAAATGTCACAAACAAACACATTATTATTGCATCAAAATCAAAACCCAACTCAGACACAGCGAGAGAGAGAGAGAGAGGTGTATTTGAGGTAGAAAGCGAAGATAGCAATGAGTTCAGGAGGAGAGATGAAGGAGGACTGCCATGGATGGGCGGCAAGAGATCCATCTGGATTGCTCTCTCCTTACAAATTTGGCCGCAGGTATGTATCTATATGCGCATACATGTTCATATATATATATATATATATTTATATATATACTTGTGTGCACTTATATTGATTATTGGAAATTGAAATTAATGAAAAGAATTGAAACCGCACATCAATCTTTCATCGATCTCGTCGTTGCTTAATTATAATTTATTTGCAGTGTTGAAGCCATATATGTTCATCACTTCACACAGTACCAAATCTACTGCCTTGTTTTCTGTTTGAATTTTATATTTTTTTCTTTTCTTTTCTTTTCTCTTTTGGAAATGGAAATTCCAACCCCAATTGGCTGGAATTATTTTGTGATTGATATATTTGAAGTTGTCGAACAAAATGAACTATTCGGATTATCAAAACGGACAACACTATAAATCCCACGGGCTCAAACAGCGTGCTTCAGTCCGAATTAAGGACTGGAGGGGCTCCAGGTCCTTGTTTTTATTCGTAAAAATTCATCAGGTGACAACTTGAGAAATAAGTTTTTCTTTCTACTTTCATGATATACATCTACATAGATGTAAGTGTATATTTACTGGTTTTTAACAAGAAAACAATACAGGGTTGTTGGAAGTGATGATGTTTCCCTAAAAATTACCCATTGCGGAGTGTGTTATGCTGATGTTGTATGGACCAGGAATAAACATGGAGACTCAAGGTACCCCGTAGTGCCAGGGTATGTGCTTCATTCTCTCTCTCATTTCAGATTATATATCTACAGAGGGTCATTTTTTACACCTCTCATGAATTGATGTATATGTAACGCGTTGTTTTTTTTGTTTTTTAAAAAAAAAAAAAAAAAAAACATGAGATTGTTGGAATTGTTAAAGAGGTTGGTTCCAATGTTCATCACTTCAAAGTTGGAGACCATGTTGGAGTGGGAACTTATGTCAATTCATGCAGAGATTGTGAGTATTGTGGTATAGATATGGATAACTACTGCTCCAAGGGAGCTGTCTTTACTTTCAACGGTATTGATGCCGATGGTACGGTCACAAAGGGTGGATATTCTAGTTACATTGTTGTTCATGAAAGGTAAGCGCTTTTTTTTTATTATTTATTTATTATTTATTTTTTTTAACAATCTGTAGAGAGAAATAGAAAAAAATGAGAAAGTTGCATAGCATAATGGTACCTGCCCATGGAATATTGAGAGGCCGTACTAGACATAAACTAAGGTCTTAGGCCCTGGGGTTTTTGGACAATCGTGGCCTTCGACCTAAAGATTTCTTTTTGAGTGGGCTTTTTTTGGTGGGTCTTGAGTAACCTTATGGTTTAGCCGCCTCTCGCTGTGAGATTTAAATTTGGGCATCATATGTGCTTGGTACGGTACAACTTGATCTATCTGCTCATTCTCTATATTTTATATGGGTGAGAATGGTCCGGATTGGACCGGATTGAAGTAAAACCAGAACTAATCCATTATTTAAGGATTATGAAAAATTGGAACCAATCCAATCCATTTAAATTGTGGAACCAATCCGAACCAATCCATTTAAATACGGATTGGATCGGTTTAGGATTACGGACTTACATAATTAAATAATAAAAAATATATATAATACTTTAATTTCATAAAAATATAAATATAGTACCATATTAGTTTCACAATAGTAACATGTCTTTTTGTAATAGCGACAAACTGTTTTAGAATTTAAACAACCATAAGAAAAATAGTTCCACCATAAGTATTTAGACCATTACAAATTAGCATTAAAAACTAGCAAACAAAAGTAATAAAAGAAGATACTATGCAAGTTTAGGTTTGGATTTAAGTTTTATATGAAATAGGAGAAGATACTATGTAAGAGGGTGTATAATAAAAATATAGACTATTTGTATACGGTTTGGATCTGTTCCAATCCGGAACCATGGGGTTCAATCCAGAATCAATCCGTGAACTACGAATTTTTAATTTTTTAATCCAAAACCAAACCACGTATTCAAAAAACCAATCCAAACCTACTGGACTGGATCGGATTATGGATTTCACAGATTCCTTAGTCAGCCCTAATTTTATACAATCCAATAAAACGTGCATGTCCTAATGATGATTGAGCTAGCATCTACTTGCCTCCATATGGATGGCATTGTTGCCAAACAAGGCAGTTAGGGGTTGTTTGGAATGATCTAAATAAGTGTATTTTTTGACTTTTTATGAAATATGGATTGAGTTTGGGTTGAGTTTGAAGGGATATGTTAGAGAGGTGATATGACTTAAATAAGATGATGCAACTTAAATAGAATAGTAACTTTTTGACATTTTGTCTTTTTTCAAATATGCCAAACTCGGCCTTAATGTGAATGTGTCCCCCTTCTCTTTTATGATGTCAAAATAAACAAATACAACCAAAAAAAAAAAAAATTGAGCAAATTATTTACCGTTTGGACTAAACATTATACTTGTGTTGATGCTTGTAAAATTACAGGTACTGCTTTACGATACCTAATGACTTACCATTGGCCTTAGCAGCACCACTGCTATGTGCAGGAATCAGCGTTTACAGTCCCATGATTCGCCATAAAATGAACCAGCCGGGTAAATCTCTTGGGGTGATCGGTCTAGGTGGCCTCGGTCACTTGGCAGTGAAGTTTGGGAAGGCTTTTGGATTGAGTGTTACAGTTTTTAGCACCAGTATATCTAAGAAAGATGAAGCCTTGAACAAGCTTGGAGCAGATAATTTTGTGATCTCGTCTGACAAAGAACAGATGAAGGTAAAGGCCATGGGCATTTCTCCTCCATGATATGTTTTGTTTGTCACACAGGCTCACAGCTTAGCAAAAAAGTGAGAATTATAGCGATGAAAGTTTCCATAAATTGACAATCATCATTTTAATTTCATGCAGGCCATGACTAATTCACTCAACTTTATTATCGACTTAGCATCGGGGGATCACCCGATTGATCAGTACATGCCACTGTTGAAAACCAGTGGCTCCTTCGTCCTGGTTGGTGCCCCAAGTGAAATCAAGGTCAATCCTATAAGTCTGATAATGGGTATGTATTTTCGTCACATAGTTTTTGAAAAATTGAAAATCAAGAGAAAATAATAGGCATTGTGATTTTCTAAGAAAATTAATTATCTGCCAATGAGAATTCAAACATAAAAATGTTTCTTTGGCAGGTATGAAAACAATATGCGGTAGCATGGTAGGGGGAACAAAAGAGACGCAAGATATGTTGGATTTTTGTGCAACTCAGAAAATATACCCAGATATTGAAATAATTCCTATTGAATATATAAATGAAGCTTTAGAGCGGATGATAAAGGGGGATGTGAAGTACCGGTTTGTTATTGATATAGAGAACTCTTTGAAACGAAACAAAGGAATATAAAAAATAAATCAATAGTTGTGATATTAGTGAAGATAGAAGTGACCAGAGGAGTAAACAAAGGGTGAGAGAAGCGATGATCTTCTTGATGTGTTGTGGTACTAAATATTTGTGTTTTTAAGTTATGTTTGAACTAGTATATCACCCGTGTTATTCATGGGATGAAAATAATATATTATTTAATAAAAATATGATAATTATATTTAATTTTTTTTTTATAGTTTGTAAAATAAAAGTTGAATGGAAGGTAGCTAATCGGAATTTTCTTAATTATTTAAAATTAAGAAAATCAAAAAAATTAGTATGAGATATTGATCATAAGATTTCTTACTAAAAATTTTTTTTTGCTTATATAAATGGGAGCATAAGATTCATTTTATGTAAGTGAAATAATTCACTTTTTCTTTCTTTTCTCGATGTGAGATTATAAAATAAAAGTTAAATGGAAGCTAGCCAATGGAGATTTTTTAAATTGTTTAAAAGTTAACAATTGTTTGGGTAAGAAATTTATTTCGAATCAAGCAATCTTAGCCGTTTAATCTTTAATTAGGTCAATCTTTAATTTATTTCGAATTAAACAAATTCAACTAACACTACAAGAATTAACACTTTTAGCAACAAAAAAATTGGTCGCCAAAAGTCAATTTTTGGTCGGCAAAAGTTATCTGCGACCAATTTTTTTGGTCGCTACTTTGGTCGCCAATTGAGGGTCGGCAAAAGTAATTCGCGACCAAAATTGTAGTTGGTCGGCAAAAGTTGGATTTCGCGACTAAATTTTTGGTCGCTAAATATTTAATTACCGCCCAAAAATAATGATCATTCGCGACTAATTAATATTTGGTCGCCAAATGTCATTTTTTTGCGACCAAAATTTTTTTGGTCGGCAAAAGTGGTCGCCAAATGTGTAAATCCTTGTGGTGTAATATATTTTGATAAAATTGTTAAAATCGCAATTAAACCAGCGAATTAGTCAAATTGAAAACGGTTCACCCTATCGATTAGGTCAAAGGATCAATCCTATCGGCTGCGTCAAAAGATTAACCAACTTATACAAAAATTAATTAATTAAAACTTCTAAATTTTATTTTAATTTTAAAATTTAAACTGTCTTGAACTGAAATATACACAACACTACAATATTAAATAGGAGCATAAGGTTTATATAGTGAAACAACTCATTTTTTCTTTATTTTCCTAACGTGGGATTATAAAATAAAAGTTAACAGTTGTATGGACGGAGAATTCATTTCTAATCAAACAATCTCAGTCGTTCAATTTTTAATAAGGTCAATCTTAGTTTATTTCAAATCAAACAAATTTAAGCAATATATTTTGATAAAGCAGATAAAACCGTGGTTAAACCAGTGAATCAATCAAACTGAAAATGATTCAGCCTAATCGGCTAAGTCAAAAGACCAACCAATTTACAACAAAATTAATTAATTAAAATCTTTAAATTTTATTTTAAAATTTAAATCATCTTGAACTGAAACATGCACAATATTATAATATTAAATGAGAATATAAGATTCACTTTGTATAAGTGAAACAACTCACTTTTTATTTTTTTTTATCGATGTGGGATTGTAATTATTTTAGAGTTAAATATTATGAGAGTTTCAAAATCTTATACCAAATTATTTTTAAAATCAAAATATTTGTAAAATAAAAGTTAAATGGAAGCTAACCAATGGAGATTTTTTTAATTGTCTAAAATTAAGAAAATGAAAAAAAAAAATGGTATTGATTATAGGGATTCTCACTAAAAATCTTCTTTTACTTATATAAAGATTCACTTTATATAAGTGAAACAATTCATTTTTTTCCTTCTTTTCTCGATGTGGGATTGTAAAATGTAAGTTAAATAGAAGCTAACCAATGATGATTTTTTTAATTGTTTAAAATTAAGAAATTTCAATAATTCATATAAATTGGAGCATAAGATTCACTTTATGAAAATAGAACAATTCACTATTCTTCTTCTTCTTCTTATTCTTCTTCTTCTTCTTTTTTTTTTTTTTTTTTTCAATTTGAAATTGTAAAATAAAAGGTAAATGGAAGCTAACCAATGAGAATTTTCTTAATTGTTTAAAATTAAGAAAATTCACTAATTTTAGAATGAGAGTTTGGAGCTTTTAGAATACTTCTCCCTTAAAACTCCCTTTATAAGATTCATTTTATATAAATGAAACAATTCACTTTTTCTTTGTTTTCCCAATGTAGAATTGTAACATTTTATAAATTAAACAACTCACTTTTTCTTTATTTTCTTGATGTGTGATTGTAATTATTTTAAGGTTAAATATTATGAGAGTTTCAAAATCTCATACAAAATTATTTTTAAAATCAAAACTATGTGGGATTGTAAAATAAAAGTTAAATGGAAGTTAATCAATGGAGATTTTCTTAATTGTTTAAAATTAAGAAAATCAAAAAAATGAGTATGAGATATTAATCATGGGACTTCTCACTAAAAATCTCATTTTGTTTATATAAATGGAAGCATAAGATTCACTTTATGTAAGTGAAACAATTCATTTTTTCTTTTTTTTTTTTTTTTTTTTTTTTTTCTTTTTCCGATGTGGGATTGTAAAATAAATACAAATAGAAGTTAGCCAATGAGAATTTTCTTAATTGTTGAAAATTAAGAAAATTCAATAATTTAAGAATAAAAGTTTGGAACTCCTAGAAGGTTTTTCCCTAAAAACTCCATTTTCTTTATATAATATAGGATGAATTACACTAACAGTCCCTATAGTTTGGGGCTCGTATCACTTTGATCCCTAACTTTTCAATTGTGACACATTTGACCCTGAATTTTGAATCTTATTCCAAATAAATATAATTGAAAATATCATTGCTCAATTTCAAGGGCAAAGTCGTCAATTTGATAAAATATAAACTAATTTGACAAAAATAAATGTCAAAAAAATATTTTTGAATTTTTAAAAATAATTCCTACCCACCAAAGATGAAATTATATAAAAATGATAAATCTTTTAGACATTTATTTATTTATTTATTTTTTATTAAATTAATTTTATTATGAGTTTGGATGATGATGATATAATAGGTGATTGCTTTTTAATGTGTAATCAATATATTTAATATATGAAATATTTTTAATTTTGAATTTTTTTATTTAATAAATTGGTTAAATAATGATATCAAAGTTATCGCCATATTTGACTTTTGAAAAATAGAAATTAATTTAATGAAAATAAAAACAACCATCCATTATATGATCATCATCCAAACAAATAATAAAAATTAATTTGGTAAAATAAATAAATAAATAAGTGTTTAAAAAATTTATCAATTTTATATAATTTTATCTTTCGTGGGTAGAAATAAATTTTAAAGATTCAAAAATATTTTATTGACATTTATTTTTGTCAAATTTGTTTATATTTTATCAAATTGACGATTTTTTCCTTGAAATTGAACAATAGTATCTTCAATTGTCCTTATTTGGAACAAGATTCAAAATTCATGGTTAAATGTGTTACGATTGAAAAGTCAGGGACCAAAGTAACACAATGTTCAAACTATAGGGACCATTAGTGTAATTCGCCCTATAATATGTAGATAGATAGTGAAACAAACTTTGCTTTTTCTTCTCTCGATGTGCGATTATAAAATAAATCATAAACTAATTAGAGTTTTATTTTTATATGGTTAAATGCAAGTTAGCCAATGAAATATTTTTAATTGTTTAAAATTAATAAAATCAATATGAGAAATCGCGATTAAACTGGCGAATCGGCAAACCCAAAATGGTTTAGCCTAATCAGTTAGGTTAAATGACCAACTATCTTACATAAAAATTAATTAATTAAAACTTTTAAATGTTATTTTAATTTTAAAATTTAAATTGTCTTGAATTGAAATATACACAATACTACACTATTAAGATTCATCTTATATAAGTGAAACAATTCACTTTTTTTTTTCTTTTTCTGATGTGGAATTATAAAATAAAAGTTAACAATTATTTGGACAGAAAGTTTATTTCTAATCAAGCAATTTCAATCTTTTAATATTTAATCAGATCAATCTTTTGTTTATTTCTAATCAATATATTTTGATAAAACCGTTAAAATCGAGGTTAAACCAACAAATCAATCAAAAAAAAAATGATTTAGCCTAATCGGTTAGGTCATAATTAATTAATTAAAATTTTTAAAATTTAAACTATATTGAATTGAAACATGCACAATACTACAATATTAAATGGGATGTGAGTATAAAATTTACTTTATATGAGTAAAATAACTTATTTTTTTCCTTCTTTTCCCGATGTGGGATTATCAAATAAAAGCTAGCCAATGGAGATTTTCTTAATTGTCTAAAATTAAAAAAATTAAGAAAATTAGTATGAGATATTGAAACTCTCATAAGACTCCTCACTAAATGGGATGAGAGTATAAGATTTTCTTTATATAAGTAAAACAATTCATTTTTTTCCTTCTTTTTCTGATTTGGGATTATCAAATAAAACCTAGTCAATGGAGATTTTCTTAATTATTTAAAATTAAGAAATTCAAAAAAATTGGTATGAGATATTGAAACTCTCACAAGACTACTCACTAAAAAGACCATTTTTGTTATATGGATTATCAAATAAAAGTTAGCCAATGAAGATTTTCTTAATTTTTTATAATTAAGAAAATCAAGAAAATTAGTATGAGATATTGAAACTCTCACAAGGCTCATCACTAAATGGAATGAGAGTATAAGATTTTCTCTATATGAGTGAAACAACTCATTTTTTTCCCTTTCTTTTCCTGATATGGGATTATCAAATAAAAGTTAGTTAATGGAGATTTTCTTAATTATTTAAAATTAAGAAATTCAAGAAAATTAGTATGAGATATTAAAACTTTCACAATACTCCTCACTAAAAAAACCCTTTTCCTTATATATTATATAAATATAGATATAGTTATAGGTAGATTATGAATTTTTACTTTATGGATTTGTGAAAAACTTTTTGGAGAGGGAAGGATTTGAAGGAAAGATAAGAAAAAAAATAAAAGAATAAAATATGAAAAATATCAATTAAGTGAGCGGTTTCTACAATTCAAATAATGTGGCATTTTATGATTGGTTAAAAGATTATACAAATAAGCTTACATTTGGTATTCTAGTTATTTTAGGTAACTCATTTACATTTTTAATTAAATATTTCTATAATTTTTTTTAGATGGTAAATAAAATTTAATATTGGCAATTTTTCAAATACCCAGCAGCTAATTTTTATTTTTCTAATTTATTTATTTGAACGATCAAATTGTTCCACAACAAAAATTATGTTTGGTTTTATTTTTGAAAACTATTTTTGATTTTTTTTTCATTCTTTTTTGGAGAATTTATTAGAAATTCTTGTTAAAATACAAAGATATTTTTATTTTTCAATACGCTTTATTATTTTGGACATTTGATCCACTAAATCCTAATTATCATATTTAAGATATTTTAAATACAATTTTAACTTTACAAATATATTTTTTAACTCTTAATAACTTGGTGATGTGAATATTTACGATAAACAAATTTGACAGGGTGAATGTTTACAATGACAATGTGAATCACTACAACAAAAAGCACCAATGGCGACTAAAAAAATGAATTTCGTCGCTGAAAGTTGCACAAATGGCGACGAAATCCATTTTAGTCGCCAAAAATGAAGACTTTTGGCGACTAAAACCATTTAGTAGCCAAATGTATATGTATTAGCGACTAAAAATCAGTTTGGTCGCCTATTATATGGGTTTCAGCGACTAACACAATTTTCGTCGCCAAAAGTGATGGTTTTTGCCGACTAAAACAATTTAGTAGCCAAAGGTGCTGGTTTTGGCGACTAAAAAGCAGATTGGTCGCCGATTGTAGCTGTTTTGGCGACTAAAACCAGATTAGTCGCTGAAAGTGAAGTTTTTTGGCTACAAAAAAAAAATTAGTAGCTAAAAACTGAGTATTGGCGACTAAAATTCAGTTTAGTAGCCAAAAGGGGACGTTTTTGGCGACTAAAAATATTTTTAGCCGTCAAAAGGTGTGTTTTTAGGCGCAACATTTTTTTTAAGCGACTGCAAAATTAATTAGTAGCCTAAAATTGTAGAATTGGCGACTAAATAATGGATTTAGTCGCCAAAACTGAGATAGATTTTTTTTTTAATAAAAAATAATTTATTTTTTACATAAATTATATTTGAGTATATATAATTATATTTATATATATTATGTTGAAAGTAATATATAAATAATATAAGTTGCAATTACATTCATGTGATGGTTGAGTGGCATAGTGGGGTGGCGTGTGTCCTCAAGGCTTGGGAGCTTGGAGGTCGCAGGTTCGAAGCGAGGGAGGGAGATGCTGAGGCGCGCAATGGGAAATATTTTTTTGTTTTGAAAAATGCTTTTGGCGACAAAATAGTGTGGTCGCCAAAAACAGTGACAATTGCCGACGAAAAAAGTAGTCGCCAATTGTATAAATAATTAAAAAAAAAACACTATTGGCGACTAAAACTTTAGTCGCTAAATGTATAATTTCACATATGGAATCGACTATTGGCGACTAAAACTTTAGTCGCTGAAGACCTGTATATTGCCGACTAACTAATCTTTAGTCGCCAAAGGTATTGCCGACCGTGTATTGGCGACCACAGCGGCGACTAAAATATTTAGTCGGAAAAAGTGAAAATTCTACATTTGGCGACTAAAAGAGGACTTTTGGCGACTAAAAATTTAGTCGCCAAAAGTGTTTTTTCTTGTAGTGAATGTTCACATCATGCAACATTTACATTGTCAATGTGAACATGAATGTGCACACCCTATTATTATTAGGAGTATTTTGATAATTATGTCACCTATAAGACTTTTTTAGAACATAAGTAGATGAAGAGGGATTAATAAAAAGATGCACCTTCTTTTTCTTTTTTCTTTTTTTTTTTGTCTTTATCAACTTTTTCATATTTTAGTCAAATTTTCAAAACTTCTTATATGCAAATAATTGTGTAATACAATTGTGGAACAATTTGATCATGCAAAATAAATAAATAAATAAATAAATAAATCATGTGATAGATCATCCAAAAATTATCAAAAATTGAATTATATATATTTTAGATAAAGATTTAAGGGAGATTTACCTATAGGTTATACTAAGTAGACTTTTTTTTTTTTTTTTGATCAACAAAGAAATCTTTATTGATGGCAGCATACAAAGTATGGAAAAGTACATCAATAAAGAGGAGCTTGGAGCTAAAACGAAGCTCCAAGCGCCAGTTGGTGAGAAACCAACCAAAAGAAAAATAAAAGAAGAAAGGGGAAGAAACACAGCATTAGAACAACAGAACAAAAACTATCACCAACAACTCATCCCCTTGTTCTGAATCTAAACTCCTCTGCACAAGCCAGCCCACCTGAATGCATACCAAAACATGATTCAGAACCTTAACTATACCAGCTCAGAATTTAGAGTTCAGAACATCAACCCACTCCAGCAAGACAGAATTCAGAGTTCAGCACATCAACCCAATCCAGCCCAGACAGCACAGACTTCCACAAGAACCCGTTCAGCTTCAGCCACTTAATCCAAATATCAGAAGCAGCACAAAACATCCACAAAACCAGTTCAACTTCAGCCACACAAACTAGAATCAGACTCCAACCAGTTCAGCTTCATCCACAAAACCAACCAGAGCTCCAGCAAAACAACCAATGCAGCAGCCAAAACACTACCCGACCAACACTACCTATGCATCGGCCAACACTACCCCAGCCATAACATTGCCAGCAATAGCATTACCACTCCCTCCTACTAACTACACTATGAGGATATTTAGTTTCTTGGGTCTAGACAGAACTGCAGCGAAACAAAACCAAAAAAACTGCAGCAAAACAGAAACCAAGGCAGCATAGATCTAGAGCAGACTACAGCCCAAGCCTTATAGAGACCAAAGCAGCATAGCTACCAGAACACTGCAACGCAATGCACTACAATGCAGATTACAATAGCCCAATCAGACTTCAGCCTAATGAAAGCCCATAGTGAAAAGTTTGTGCCATAACTGCAGTTCTGAATTTGAAGAGTACTAGGAGGCCTTCACAAAGCCTCAGAGACATTTGATAACCACTCTGTATACCTTCAACTGAGCCTCCAATCAAACAGCAAAACAGGGTATCTCTGGGAAAAGGCCAACACTAACTGTAGATTATCTAAGAACTTCACACACTAAGTACAGCCTCCCACCCATCCTCCATATACAGCAGACAACCAGGCATACATCAGGCTAGAGCCAAACCAACTTAGGCCTATCACACACCAGATTTACACCCAGCTGCACACAAACCACTACTGATCTGAACCTTACTGCTGTGAACTTCTACAACCAGATGTACAACCAGCAACTAGACATCAAACTTCTACTGCTCTGAACCTTACTGCCATCTGATTTGGTAGAGGTTGGACACTAAATCATGGACTGAATACTCCACCTTCAAGTGCCATTTGGACCACAAAGCTACCTGTACCTTCACTTGTTCGCAAAGAACTTGTATATCAGGAATAGCATCCTTAAATAAGCATTGGTTTCTCAATCTCCAAACTGACCATAAAACTACAGAGGGAATAATCTTCCAAACTCTGAGTACCCAAGACTTGAGATTATGTCGGCCCCCATTCCACCACTGCACCAGACCTTCTATAGAACCTGGAATAGCCCAAATTGGATCCCACTATTCTACCATGTGAGACCAGCACTTCCATACCAAAGGGCACATCAGAAGCACATGCTCAACGGTTTCCACCTCTGCTTGGCAAAAAACACACCAATTACTAGCACCCAAATGAAGAGCCCCAATTCTTTAAAGAAAGGATGAAGTTTTAACTCTGCCACGCCAAGCCAACCAACAGAAAAATTACATCTTTGGAGGGGCCAAACTCTCCTAGACCCCAGCTAGGACTACCAGATCATTCCCACCAGCTGCAACTCTCCATCTCCATACAGAGGCAACAGTGAACTGACCTGACTTCTCTGCTAGCCAAGAGCAGGAGTCCTCTACCCCATCTATGAGCCTAAGAGTGAAGAGCAGCATACCTACCAGCCTCTGCAGCTCTTCTTCTTCCCAAGCTAGGAGAGGCCTTCTGAATTGACGCTGCCACCTACCTGAGGCACCAATCTTTGCACTAATCTGCTGTAGGGAATCCTCCTTCTCTGTGGATAAACTAAACAACCTAGTAAATTCATCCTTCAGCCCTCTATCACCTAACCAAGGGTCGTACCAAAACTTTATCATCCTCCCATTGCCCACTATTATTTGAACCTGTTCTCCAAAAAATTCTCCCAATTGCTGATTAACCGTAGAAAGTTGTGAAATATCCTTCCAAACCAGTGAGACCCCTACTGGATGATTCAACCAAGCAGACCATCCCCTGCTAATTTTACCATACCTAGAGTAGATCACTTCTTTGCACAGAGCTTTATCCTCACTACCATACCTCCACCACCACTTAAGCAACAAGCACTCATTGACCACACCTAAGTCCCTTATGCCCAAGCCACCTTGATTCTTACCTTTTGTGACCTCCTTCCATTTAACCATGTGCACCTTCCTGCTGGCAACAGAACTACCCCAGAGAAAATTTGCTTGAATCTTAGAAATAGCTTTTACTACCCCCTTAGGCATTTTAAAGATTGACAGGAAGTAGATAGGCAAATTATACAAGGCCGATTTGATCAAAGTCAATCTACCTGCATACGACAACAATCTCCTTTTCCAAGAAGAAAGCTTCTTCTGAAATTTCGCCACTACAGGATCCCAAGTGCTCTTCCTTCTAGGATTTGCTCCAAGAGGCAAACCTAAAAAATTAATAGGTAGTTTATTCGGCAGACAGTTGAGCACCTTTGCGAACTCCTTGATCTGGTCTTCATTAAACCCACCCCACAAACCACGCTTTTGTGGAAATTTATCCTTAAACCAGAGATCACCTCAAAACACCTTAAAACTCTTTTAATATTGAAGACTTCTTCCATACCTCCTTCACAGAAAATGATGGTGTCATCAGCAAATTGAAGATGAGAGATGCCCAGCTGATTAGATCCAACTGATGCTCCCTTAAATAAGCCCTTCTCAATAGCCCTACCCAACAAAAGATTAAGGCCTTCAGCTGCTACAATGAACAAAAAAGGAGATAGAGGGTCACCTTGCCTTAATCCCTTTTGAGGTTGAAACTCCTCCGTTGGTGAACCATTAACCAATACAGACACCATAGTTGTTATAACACAAGTCTTCATCCACCTAATCCACCTTGCCCCAAAGCCAAAACTCCCCAACATAGATAGCAAAAAATCCCAACTTAACGAATCATAGGCTTTCTCGAAATCCAACTTCAAGATAATTCCCTTCTTCCTAGCTTTGTGCCACCTATCTACAACTTCATTGGCGATCAACACTCCATCCAGTATATGTCTACCACTAACAAACGTTGACTGCACCTCACTAATCACAGCTAGGAGAACCTGCTTTATTCTTTTAGACAACACCTTGGCCAACATCTTGTAGATGGAACTGACCAAGCTAATAGGTCTATAATCTCCTAATCCTGAGGGACTATCCCTCTTAGGGATAAGTGCCATGAATGAGCTATTGATCCCATATGATAGCTTAGCATTTGTGTGAAATTCATGAAACAATTGAACAATCTCACTTTTCATGACAGACCAACATTTTTTAATGCATGCCAAATTAAAACCATCGGGACCGGGGGCCTTGTTCCCGTCACAATCTTGAATTGCTACCCAAATCTCAGCTTCCGTAAACACTGCCTCCAATTTAGCTACTGCCTCTGAGTTAATAACATTAAAAGGGCCCGAAAGCTTTGGCCTCGCAGACTAACACTCCTTAAACTGCTTGCTAAAATGCCTCACCACAGCCTGTTTAATCTGAGCAGGTTCCTCCAAGCACTCCCCTTCCACACACACTGAGTCTAACAAGTTCTTTCTTTGTCTACTACTAGCCATAATGTGGAAAAACCTAGTGTTTTTATCACCATTTCGAGCCCATAGCACCCTGGACTTTTGATGCCACAACCTTGCCTTATCTCTGCTTAATTTCCACACAATACTTCTAACTTCTCTTCTACTTCTAATACCTGCATCATCCAGAGACCTAGACTCTGCCTGCAAATCCCACTCATGTAACTCCTCCTCAGCGGACTTTAAAAGAGAGTCAATATTGCCAAACACCTCCTTATGCCATACCCTTAGATGGGATCTTAAATCCCTCAGTTTCCTCATGAGTTTAAACCCAGCCCAACCTGTCACCTGATTGTTTTCCCAAATCTGTTTAACTATAATCATAAATGTAGGGTGTTCTAACCATGGATTTAAGAACTTGAATGGTTTGGGTCCCCAATCCCTTTCATCCCCCTTCAACAGAATAGGGCAATGATCTGATACAGTTCTAGGTAAACCCCATTGCTTAAAGGAGAATATTTCTAGCCACCTAGAATCCAGTATGAAACAGTTGAACAATCTCACTTTTCATAATGGACCAACATTTTTTAATGCAAGCCAAATTAAAACCATCAGGACCGGGGGCCTTGTTCCCATCACAATCTTGAATAGCTACCCAAATCTCAGCTTCCGTGAATTCTGCCTCCAATTTAACTGCTGCCTCTGAGTTAATAACATTAAAAGGGCCCGAAAGCTTTGGCCTCGCAGACTAACACTCCTTAAACTGCTTGCTAAAATGCCTCACCACAGCCTGTTTAATCTGAGCAGGTTCCTCCAAGCACTCCCCTTCCACACACACTGAGTCTAACAAGTTCTTTCTTTGTCTACTACTAGCCATAATGTGGAAAAACCTAGTGTTTTTATCACCATTTCGAGCCCATAGCACCCTGGACTTTTGATGCCATAACCTTGCCTTATCTCTGCTTAATTTCCACACCATACTTCTAACTTCTCTTCTACTTCTAATACCTGCATCATCCAGAGACCCAGACTCTGCCTGCAAATCCCACTCATGTAACTCCTCCTCAGCGGACTTTAAAAGAGGGTCAATATTGCCAAACACCTCCTTATGCCATACCCTTAGATGGGATCTTAAATCCCTCAGTTTCCTCATGAGTTTAAACCCAGCCCAACCTGTCACCTGATTGTTTTCCCAAATCTGTTTAACTACAATCATAAATGTAGGGTGTTCTAACCATGGATTTAAGAACTTGAATGGTTTGGGTCCCCAATCCCTTTCATCCTCCTTCAACAGAATAGGGCAATGATCTGATACAGTTCTAGGTAAACCCCATTGCTTAAAGGAGAATATTTCTAGCCACCTAGAATCCAGTGGGAATCTATCTACCCTACACCATCTCTCCCCATCCACTGCATTGCACCATGTGAACTGCCTACCTAACATAGGTATATCTGTTAGTTTCAATTTGTTGATAAACTCATTAAAATCCTTCATCCCCCTCTCCTGCTTGGAGCACCCTCTCATCTCACTAATGAATCTGATTTCATTGAAATCCCCCCCCCACACACCTAGGGCTTGGATAATGGGGAAAAACATTAATGAAAACCTCCCAAAACTTTCTCCTAGCTACACCTTCATTTGGGGCATAAACATTGACTATGGTACACATAAAAGAAGGACTAGATATACCTGATAAAAGGATAAAATTCTTACTGCAACAACAGCCACTAAGCTTAAAGACCTCTGGCCTCCAGATGCTCAAAAGACCACTGGCAGAACCTTCTGAATCCACTCCCATAAACTCCATCTCTTCATATGGCCATATAGTCTTCATAAAACTAGAATCCACCGAACTTCTTTTAGATTCTTGCAGTAATAAAACATCCACACTCCTCTCCCTCACCAACTGCTTAATTTTTCCCCCTTTTTTCTAACCTTCTCAGCCCTCTAACATTCCAAGATAAAATATGCATGGATAAACTGATTTATCACCCTTGGTTTCCCAAAATGCAGTCGGCTACCTTCTATTTTCCTCAACTGCCTCTGCAAGTCTTTCCACATCGTTTTCCTCTAATTACACTATTTTGTTCACAAATTCTTTCTCTCTACCTTGGTACTGCAGTCCCAGAATTGCTTCCACCTTCAAAGTTGACTTCGCTTCTTCAATTAAATTCCTTCTACTACACCTCGATTGATTTTGGGAGGATGACAAAGAGGAAGCTACAGCTGCTGTCGTGGCTCTGAAAATGGCACCTCTTTGGAATCCAAAACTGCCAACTGCTCCCCTTTGTTTGCTGACAAAGCCTTTTTTACGATTGTTAGCTACTACCTTATCTGCAACTTTCTTGTCTTTACTGTTTGCAACACCATATCTATCTAAATTATTCTGAATGGACTGAAATACATTGGACTTGAACCTGGGTTGGGCCACACTCTCTTCCAATGTCAACCTCTCCCTATTATCTGTTTCACTGGGCAAAAGCCCAACCTGCACCCCTTCAAGTACCACTTCAAGATTGATATTTGATCTACCTTCCTCAGGCCCACACCACTCTGTACAAGGCGCAGAAGAGCCAAGAACCCCGTTTGAAATTTGAATATTTTTCATCATACCCTGTTGTGAGTTGACAACTTGAACCATACCTTCCTCATTGGAACATGCACCTACGTCATCATATAGCGATCCCGGTATTCCCTGTTGTTGTTTAATTGTAATCCGGACTTGGTTCCGTAGATCTGTTGTTGTCTTATCCTCATTTCTATCCCTTACTCTTTGTTTTAGAGTATTGGGTTGTGTTGGACGTGTTTCGAACAGGTTGGTTGAGCCTTAGTCCCATTCCTTGTCGCCCAGATTTTTTGGTGGTACGCTCAAGCGAGTCTCCTTACGCTCGAGCGGGGTTTTCATAGTTTCAGTATTTTGTGCCTCTGTAAAACTTCTACAGGAGTGTTTTTCACGCTCGACCGAGTTTCCTTACGCTCGAGCGGGTCGCGCTCGAGCGGGTCTGTTGGCGCTCGAGCGGGGTGAGCATTGTCGGTGAAGATACTGAGAGAGGGGAATCTACGCTCGAGCGGATTGGTTTTCGCGCTCGAGCGGGTGTGTTTCGTTCTTGTGTCTTG
This sequence comes from Camellia sinensis, assembly GCF_004153795.1. Taxonomy (NCBI): domain Eukaryota; kingdom Viridiplantae; phylum Streptophyta; class Magnoliopsida; order Ericales; family Theaceae; genus Camellia; species Camellia sinensis. Next base: position 85,570 of record NW_021025202.1, on the reverse strand, counting down.
GAGCTCGAGCGGGACTTCTTGCGCTCGAGCGGGTTCAGTTTTTGTACTTGACGCTCGAGCGTCCTTTTATTCGCTCGAGCGGGAGAGTCGTATATCAGTTGGTAGCTAGGCTATTTTAGATCACTTTTTACATCCTCTCTCTCTCTTACTTTTCTAAAACTCCATTGGAGAGCCTCTCTCACTAGAAACCCACCTTTTCTCTAGGGATTGATCTAGTTAGAGTATTCTTCTACCCTTTGGCCTTTACAAAAAGTGTGTTGATCATTGAGGGCTACATTTTGATCCGAGAAATTTGATATTTGGAGCATTTCCGAGTTTAGCTCTTCTGGGTTCTACATTTGAGGTAGGAATTTCCTTGTTCTTTTTCAATACTTCGTCTATAGATAGACATGTGGTAGTTTTGTATTGCATGAAAATCATATCCATGTTGGATTTGTTTGAAATCATGAGAAGGAACCAAGGGTTGGTTGTTTAAAAATGGTTATTTTATCATTGATGGTTACTTTGGGCTAATTGGAGTGTAAATTAGTATGTTGTAGTTGATAGAAGAAAAAGCCCTAAATTATATTTTGATTTGGTAAATTAAAATGGAGGGTAGTTGACCTATGTTGTAAATCTCTATTGTTAATGTGAGTTGGGTGAAGGTGTTAATGCCTAAGGGGTTAACTTTGGCTTTGGAATGGTTTTGAAATGAATGTAGTGGACTAATGTGAGTTATGGCTTTATTATCAATGGAATTGGTTTTGTAAAACAAAAGGAATGGAATTGGTTTTGTGGAAACAAAAGGGATGGAGTTGGTTTTGGTGAAAACAAAAGGAAATGAATTTGTTTTATGAAATGAGAAAAGTGTCTTTGACATAAGTATGAAAATTGGATTGTTGTTTCTTGAATGTTAAATACACACACGTGGGGGTTGTATATTTAACTACTGTATTAGTGTTGTTGTTGAGTTTGTGGCCTCATAATAATTGAGTCTTTAATAGATGTACTAAATACTTGCATCTAGAGGTTTTGTCCTTGGTCATCGGTGGAGGATGACATGGTTGTGTTGGATTGTCGTGTGTGTATCACACCACTATTGATTGAGCATTGCATGTGATGGAATGCTGAAATACATTATATATGTATACCTGCTCGGGGAAAATTAATTATGTGTTCATATACTTTAACACATTGCTTGTATCTTGATGGTTTATGTATATGTGTTATACATGTTGGTTATGCCCTGTTGTGTTTTGGTTGGTAGTGTTATACCTTGCGCTAAAAATCAGAGGTACCGTGACCTTCCAGCTAGCGCCTGGAGAACTGACTGCGCTGAGAATCTAAGGCACCATACCCTTCCAGCTAGCGCCTGGTAAACTGGCATGTTGTTGTGAGAGGTGTATCTTTGGCTTACTACGCACATAGCTAGTAGAGCAAACTTTTGTTGTTGATGTTTCAGTGTGTCTGGGAATATCAGGGATTGTGTTGATTACGGTTTTGGAGGGTCGAGTTGCCTCATTGGTTTATCTTACGCATATTGGTGAGTTGTTATCTCCCTTTTTATAACGGTGCATGTATAGATTTGATTGTATTGGGAAGAAGCCAAAATGTCATTTTTGTCTTTTGGAAAGTATGAAGGAGAACGGATATTTTAAAGAGATATATGTTTTGAAAAGGCATATCTGTGTATGTTTGGAAAATGGAAGAGAGTAGTGGGCTTAGTGAATTTATTTCCTAAGTTATTGTTAATGTTATGAAAGATTAGGAACGGGGGTTAATGAAAAGAAAAGAAAATTGATTCGCCTATGGCGTTGATTGAAATGGTTGTTTTCAAGAAAAGTTCATACTTATGTATATTTTGTATAAACTGTCACATTACTATTCTAGTATGAGATTGGGTATTCATGATCATAGCTATCTGTAAGTTGTTATTTTGAGGGCCATGTTGAGATCCCTACTAGACTATATGTTCATCCCACGTTGTTGAAATTTTTTTCAGGTGTTGAGCTGAATGTGTTGCAAGATTTGGATCTTCTTATTTGTTGGCCACGGGGCCTCTCTTGTATTGGCGGAATGCCATATGTGTAAAAGGGTTGCACCCTTTTTCTTGATTCGTTATTGATGTAAGCCTAAGGGCAATTTATTTAATATCCTCATGTTGTTTTTACTTGCATACGAATGAGAGCAATGTTATTCACTTCTACGAGCTGAATATACAAGTTTATTTCCGCATGTTATCTCTGAAATGGAATTAAGTCTACTGGACTATATGTTCATCCCACGTTGTTGAAATTTTTTTCAAGTGTTGAGCTGAATGTGTTGCAAGATTTGGATCTTCTTATTTGTTGGCCACGGGGCCTCTCTTGTATTGGCGGAATGCCATATGTGTAAAAGGGTTGCACCCTTCTTCTTGATTCGTTATTGATGTAAGCCTAAGGACAATTTATTTAATATCCTCATGTTGTTTTTACTTGCATACGAATGAGAGCAATGTTATTCACTTCTACGAGCTGAATATACGAGTTTATTTCTGCATGTTATCTCTAAAATGGAATTAAGTAAATGTAATTGGTAATACTTCGAGTAATAAAAAGTGGGGCGTGACAATCATGCCCCATGCCTCCCTGTAACACACCGTCGGCTATTGCATACTGACCATCATCATCCCTACCCACCATATCTGGTCTATCTGGTTTTGTCTCCAACACCCTGCTCACCTCCGCGGATCCTCCCCACATGACCTCCTCCCTTGGTACAGGAACTTTCTGGACACTCCTCCCTTGGTACAGGAACTTTCTGGACACTCCTCCTACAATCTCCATTTCCAGATAACTGGTCCACCTCTTCATTATCTTTGGATGGAGGAAGACCTATACCATTACCCCAACTAGAACTTGAGCTCGGACATAGACATCGAGGTAATTCCTCGCAGACCCTCACTGGATACAGAGTTCCTTTACTTTCCAAGTGAACAGTCGTGTTGATCATCTTCATACACCTCGTTACCACTCGAACTCTGCCTTGCTGAAAGGATTGAGGATTATTAACATCCTCCTCAAGTTGGACCATCGTCCCCTAATGAGTAGCTATGCTGCGAAAGGTAGAGACACTCCAAAGATTAATTGGAATGCCAAACAACCAGACACACATCTCCTGAGCTACGTATCGCCCTTCCCCCCATTCTTGAACTGAATCACACCACTCCTGGCACCACATACTCAGCTTAGCCTTCCCTTCATTCATTTGTTGTACTGAACTGAAGGTTAACACCACTAATCTGCCTCCACACTCCCTTACAATCACATCCTTCATCCCCCTTTTATACAACTCTGCTCTAAACTCCTTGAAAGCTAGAAAACTACACAATGTCACCACTAAGCTTTCGTACCCCCACTCATTACCTTCCTCAAATGTTTTGATCACCACCTCCTCCCCTTCACTTGCACCACCGTTAACCAATACCTCGGCATATGACCTCTTTCATCCCTGAAATTGCATCTGCTGCCCTTGAAGTCAGTTCTGTATCCTCCTCCCACCTTCTTTCGTACCTATCCTCCTCCGCACCATTGGATCAGAACTTTGGGTCTTTTGATACTCTGCTTTTTTCACCAGCAAAGCCCTATTATCACACCACAGACCATCTGCCTTCTGGATCGCTAACTCTGCAGCCACATCACAGTCATACCTAATAAAGCCAAATCTAGATCTTGTTGCTTGCCTCATTTTCCTTGGGATAAACACATCTTTAACGATACCAAACTTACTAAAAAGGTTGAACAATCCTTCAGGATCCATTGACTTTGGGATATTATCCACAAAAATGGTGATTAGCCCTTGCTCCGTCCGATATCCTCACTGCCAAATCATATTCTTTCTCCTTCGTAATACTGGGTTCCATCCACCTTCTCTCTCTGCCATTCTCTCTCTTGAAGCTTCAATTATAATTCATTAAGTATACTGAGTAGACTTATTGTTTAACCATGGTCACCATACTTTTTTTAGGGCTTAATCCCAAGAAGGTCATGGGTTCAATTTCCCTAAGGGGTATTTAATTAAGGGAGTGCAAGCACTTAGGTGCTTTGCCAAGGGTGGGGAGTTTTTCTTTCATAGATGCTAATCTAATAACTAATAACTAACATTTGCCAATCAAAAAAAAAAAAAAAAAAAAAAAGAAAAAAGAACACTTATTATCTAATAGGTCCTATGATAATTAATGACATTTTTCATCATACACTATTAAAAAACGTCAATAATTGTTAATTTTCAGCGACAGTTTAAAAATTTTGTCACAAAAAATGTCACTAATTACAAGTTTTAGCGACAGTTTAAAAAAATTATCACAAAAAAAGTTACTAATTTTCAACTTTTAGCGACAATTTGAAAAATTTGTCACAGAAAAATGTCACTAATTGTAAGTTTTAGCGACAATTTATAAAAATCGTAACAAAAAAAAGTCATTAATTATCAATTTTTAGCGACATATGTAAAAAATCGTCACAAAAAATTATTTTTAGCGACGATTATGCTAGGACTTATTTTCAATAGGACTTGATGTGAATTAAGTCCAATTATTAGGATCTATTGGTAGTTTACCCACGAGTTAATACAAAGTTACCTAAAATAAATAAAACTCCAAATACCTATTCAATTTCTCAACCAATTGGTGTTGCAACCTTTTCCATTCAGTAATTGTTGAAAGCATCCTTATGTAATTAACCCTTACGAAAATAATACAAATTAATCACAATTTTTTAATCGGAAAATTATTTCTAAGTCTTATTTAGAAGGCTTATTTAATGTAAAATTTTATGAATATTTTTTTAGAGTTTGAAGTCCTATTTAAATAAGAATGTATTCTATAAGGTCCTATGAGTTGTAAATGAATGATATTAGTGTACTATTATACCCCTAATTTGTTTCCATATTATACCTTATTTTCTTATTCATCGTATCACGTTTGGGAAGACTTTTAGGAAAGACAAGTCTATAGGCAATGACCATACGAGTTTTTTTCGCCTTGATCGTGGGATTCCAGTGCATTTTCAAAATGTTGCTTAAATAGATGTGGATATGGTCGATGATATGATGAAGTTTGAGGGTTGTGTGTTGATTCCTTCGATAGATTTCGACTCCAATTAGTTGAGGGGACGAGATATGTTCTTTTTTTTTTTTTTGATGAAGTGTGTTGCTGTTTGTTGAAATGTGGATTGTTCATCTTTAATAGGGCTTTAGCAATCTATTACACTCATTGATATGCACTCTTTGGCCAATATTCTGATTGAATGTATTTGACATTGTGATGGTTGATGTGTTTTGATATGTTCGATGTGTGGGGTGGTGTGTATGGGTTCAAGGGTTGGGTTGGGGACATTTGGTTTTGGTTGTTAATTGGATGTCAAATGTGAACCACGTCGTAGGATGACAATTGTACATTGAGACCTGGATGATTGTGTTACGATGCATGTTACATTTAATGTGTAACGTTAATCCATATACATCATGTAGTAGATGATATTTGTGTGCTTGTTCGGTTGTATATGTGTTTGAATGTGTATCGTGTCTTTGTTGTAATCAGTGTTTATATATATATGTTAGAATAAGTTGTGCAAAATTATTGAGGGTTTGCGTTTGTAATTGAATGTGGATTGAATCCCATCGCTTGATGTTGAAGTTACGCTGGGATGAGGGTGATAGTGGTTCAATACATGGGTTGGGTTGGGATGTTACATGTTACATTTATGTTGGCTGTATATTTTGTAAAAGCCAATTGTAGCTTGGCACGTGGCACGCAAAGGGCAATTTGGGGGAGTTAATACAAGTCTCCAATCAAAGACAGACACGTGGCAGTTCATATTGGTAATAATAGATCTGCGCAGCACTAGAATAACTAGAAGACGCAAGATGATGTGGCCCAACGATTACTCTCAAATTAAAATTAAAATTTAGGAGGGTAGCCTAACTACAAGAATGGCGTAGTGGGGTTAACTGTGAGAGAGCATGATCAGTAATCATGAGAGGACATTTCGACGGTTGGAAACCACTTCGATGGTTACCATTGGAGGGTATAAATAGAAGAGAAGACCCTAAAATGAAAGACCTAGACTCAAATCCAGAAACCAGTTTATTTACTTCGTTTTTTCTTTCCAGTTTTACATTTCCAGCACTTCAATTCCTGTACTGCACTTCATTTCCTAGGAGTAGTTTTCAAGTAGTTTGTTACTATGAACCTCGTCGAGGCTAGGTCAGTGTAACTTCCTTGTAAGTTCTCATTTGCTCAAGGAAATTCAGTTGCTGAATTATTCCATACTCGTTATTATTTATAAATTTCTCCTAAACAAGCTACCAGTAAAAGTCCTCTTTATTGAGGCTGAAAGAATTTCAACACAATTGCTTGATAATTGGTTGCACTACAAGAAAAAGGGGCATATAACACAGAAGTATTTGCGACGACACTATTCCCGTCGCAAAAAGTGAGTTTTTGCGACGGCACCACTTGCCGTCGCCAATAGATCGGGTTTAAGCGACGGCACTACTTCCCGTCACAAAAAAGCAAGTTTTTGTGACCGCATGAACCACCGTCGCAAAAAAAAAAAAAACATGCAATCTGAGTGCTCAGCTTTATTTTTCCCTTCGCGCTCGTTTTTCCCTCTCCCCCTCTCCTCCCCCCCAAAAAAAAACTATCAAAAATCCCTTCCCCTCCAAAAAAAAAAAAAACCCTATCAAAAATCCACCCTTACCATCTACAATGGCCACCAGCGGCTATTCCTCCACCTCCTCCTACTCTCGTGGCTGCTCCTCCTCATCACCACCATTCCATGTCCATGGAAAACCCTAATTGCCTCTCCAACGACGAGGTACATTTTCAATTTCATCTTATCAATTTGATCGATTCATTTTCAAATCATTAGTAGATCCATTAGATTCATCACTGTGTTTGGTTTCTAGGTTCGAACGATCAAAAATCCACCCCTACCATCCGCAGTGGCCGTCGGCGACTGTTCCTCCACCTCCTCCTACTCCCACGGCTACTCCTCCTCTTCACCACCATTCCATGCCCATGGAAAACCCTAATCGCCTCTCCAACGACGAGGTACATTTTCAATTTCATCTCATCAATTCGATCGATTCATTTTCAAATCATTAATAGATCCATTAGATGGTTTCTAGTTTTGAACGATCTTCATATCGGGCCTCCCGGAGGACGTGAAGGAGAGAGAACTCCAGAACCTTCTCAGATGGTTACCTCGTTATGAGGCTTCGCAGGTTAACTGCAAAGGTGAACATCCTATGGGTTTCGCTCTCTTCACTACTTCTCTTTTTGCCATTGCTGCCAAAGATGCCCTTCAGGCTCTCATTTTCACAATCTTTACCTATATTATTTGTTTTGATTAATCGATCTCTGTTGTACTAAATTATTATTGGGTTTGGTTTTGTGGTTTAGGAGATGGTGTTTGATGAGGAATCAAAGTCTGTTTTGCACACAGAGATGGCAAAGAAAAATCTATTTGTCAAAAGGGGTGAGTTTTCTATTTTTAATCGAAGCTTTCTTTACTTCAAAAGTCATGTCAGAAAATAGGGTTAAATATTGTAGACTTGTAGTGTTGTTTTTTGTTTGTTTTCTTGTTTCAAAATAATTTGAAGCCTCGTAACTAGACCAGAGCTATTCGAAGCCCCATAAGCCTAGCTAATTAGTTGTTCCTGCTAATGAGCTTTGCACTTTAGTATCTCTGTAATGAGTAAACCAATTTGGAAGCAGGTTTGTCTGCTTACTGTGTTTCTTAGCTAACTTTTACTCGAAGTAACTCAAACCTGATGAATTTAACATATATTATCAGTGTGACTTCCAAATTGCATGTTGTACACTTCTATATAAGGAAAAAGATGTCTCTGTGGGCCAAATTACTCATACAGTACTTTGACAAAGTTCTTGATTACTTTTTAAAATCTGAAATGACAGTTGGGTGAAGATATTAACTAGTTCAAGAAAATTCAAACTCATCATAATTAAGTTTCACTTCATTCTTCAGAATTTGGTTCATTACTCCATAGTTGTAAGATCTGTTTATAACAGACTGTTGGTAAGAGACTATCAAGTATTGTCTGGGGTGTGTCTGTAAAAAATTTAACATTCTTTGTTCTTTCGTTGTTTTCAAGTAACAGTAGCTACAACTTTGCTGAATAGTCTGGGATTCTGAATTCTTATTTGTATTTCAGGTTGACCCCCGATTTGTTTCGAACATAAATATTTTAGAGGAGCTCATTGAGAATAAGGTTAACATTTCTTATGTTCAAAAGATGTTATCATTGCTTTGTACTCACCTGTCTTTCCTTAGGAAACAAATATTGCATTAAGTTTGCAATAAAAAACAAAGCAAGTACTTCTAGGTGATTAATCAACGTTGCCTATTTGGACATCTGAAATATGATCACTGAAACAAATTCTTTGTCTAATATGTTTTATTTTTCCTATGCAGCTTGATGGGTTTATCATCCCTCTGTTACAAGGGAATATCCTAAAGCTTTTCAATGCTTATTTTGTGTGTGTGTGCGCGCATGTGTTTATGCATGAGCACATGCATGCGTGTTAAAGGTAACTATGGATGCAAGAGTAGTTTTTTATTTATGGTGTTTTCACTTAACCAAGGCATAAGCTATCAGACTGGACAACTCAAGCTGAAAAATTCACCAGCCATAATTACTTTAATTTCAAGGAGGTGTACATGGCGCTTAGGTAGTGCAATATAGACATCACTGGTTTTTGTTCCTATTAATATGGCTATGGCAAAACATTGTAGTAACTGGTTGTTATGTTGAATGGAGGGACCCGAATGTGGAGAAGAGGGGCTAACCTTGAAGGTTCTATGTCTTCATTTTTACAGGTATTATTTCCACAAGAAATGTGCCTTCAGATACTGATTGTTCCGGTTAATATCTTTTCAACTCAATATCTTAAGTGGACCAATTCACTGGCTGACTTGCTTTTTTATTCTCTGGACCCCAAAGTATATTTCTAGCAAGTGAACCAATGAGTAACAGCTACTTCTTAATTTGCTTCAGATTCGAGGTTCAATTCCACTCCTTTGGGAGCAAATTGTTGATTTGAGCTATAAACCACGACTTAATATTATTGATCATGAGCAAACAGTATGTATTTTCTTCTGGATATAGCTCTTTATGTTTAAGTTGTGTAATGATGAGCATCTAACTGTGTTTTTCTTCCTTTAGTCAAAGGTTGTGGAGCGCCATTTTCATGATATTATAGAAAGATACGGAGAGACTAGCAGTTGACCTAACCGATAAGGTAAGACTTTCTAGCACCACACTAGGACATTAACCTGGGGTGTAGTTTCAATATGATTTTCTTACTGGAAGTGGAGAAATCCAGGTAAAAAATATGAATGTTGTTCTTTGAAGTCTATTTTTTTATGTAAAAGAAACTCTATGATGGTTCAAATAGGAAATTATCACTATGGTAGCAAAATTTTTTTTACATTCTTTGAGTCAGTTTCCATGACATTGTCTAGGTCAGCTGGTCCACTTTATGGAATTCCAAACTGGAAATTTATGCACATAAGTTTACATATAATTTTATGCAATTATTGTTTTGTATTCTCCAATTGCAAATATTCATCTTTATGTTATCTTGTGTTATAGCATGGCGATGAGGGTCAACTGAGTATGGCATATGCTACTGAAATGGAAAAGCTGCCAAATGTGAGGTGATTTTCTTATCATGTTCATTGCAATTTGTGAACTTTTTTTAGATTTCTATGAGTATGGAAATCTTTAATTTTGAACAGATAATATCCATAGTGATAGATGTTTGCTTAGACATCCATTGATCGGTTTGGTTTGGTTTGGTTTGGTTTGGTTTGGTTTGCAGCATTATTTTCTGAATTTTTTTGAACAAAACTAAAATCTAATTTAGTGAAAAAATAATAAGTAAAAAACACTCATCATTTTTATATAGTCTTACAATTTTTTAGGGAGAAAATAATTTTTTAAAATTCAATTGTGGTGTTTATTTTTGTCAAACTAATTTCTATTTTTCAGAAAAATTTTAGAAAAACAGATGTTTGGATCTGATGTTATAAAATGTTGAAAAAATTGTATTTTTAGTAGAAAGAGATGTATAAACGCAAAAGAGATGTGTCATTGTCTCTTTCTGCTTGAGTTCCAATTTTGGTGCTGAGAAGAGGTTCTACCATATGTGCCTGTACTTGCGCTTCAGATTTTGCCATGTTTCTGATGCATTGATTGGAATATATTTTATATTGTCAGTACATTAGAAACCATCTAGGTCAACACGTGACTTGGATGACTGAAACACATCGTAAATAGAATATTTGTTTGCCTTTTCGGCTTTTGAAAATCTTATTAACAAGATACCTGAGAGATAAACTAAAGAAAGATTACAGGAAAAAAAACAGTGAAAAAGATTGGAGGAGATGAAAGCAGGTGACAGCTTCAGTTGCCATTTGTACATGATCAACTTTTTGTTTCTTCTTCAACCACCATTATCACGTGCAATTAGGAAGGATAAGATTTTCCGGCCTTGCTGAAATTTGAGAGATAGATTGAATCATAGCAGCTTTTCATTTTTTATGGAAAATCTATGCATATTACATATCATTTTCACATGCTCTGTTTCTAAATGAAAACATCATCTTTTAGACTTTCATTCCCTACTTAATATAGGGGAAGTTTTAATTTATACTTCTTGTTGATTCAGATATATTTCATTTGATTTCCATCACTATTGTGGCAACTCAAACCTCGACAATATACAAGTTCTCTATGACCAAGTCTCTGAGGATCTTCAAAAGGAAGGGTAATCAACAGAACCAGAGTATAATTTTCATAATTTAGAACATTTTCTGAATAAAATGTCACAATCCAGGTATATGGGTTTTCCATAATTCTGTTTTTAATCATTACTATTCCAGCTGAGCAGATACTTCCTCGTGGACGCAGAAGGAAAGATACAATCAGAGCAGAAAGGAATTATTAGATCTAACTGCATTGATGGTTCATTTTTTTTTTTCTTGGGCTTTTGTTACAGATGCACAAATGGAGACAGTGTTTGATGATGCTTATGGTTCAGTTATTGGTTTTTGTTTGGATTGTTTTTGAGAAAACAATGGAAAGTATATGGAGGGTTTGTGAGGGGAGAGAGGGTCCACAAATTGAGCGCTTCCCGTCTCCTCTAAAATTGGGAGGAAATGGAGGGGAAGCGAAGTGCTGGTTTTTAAATATAATTTTAATACCAATTATACCCCTCATTTTACGAAAACATAAGTATATAAGGGTCCGTTTGGATAGATATGGATTTCAAATCAAGGGATTTGAGGTTAAATGAATAGATAAAAAAGATGTATATTTTAGAAGGATCCTTATATTTAGAAAGATAATTCTTGGCATGATTTCAAATAACTAGTTTTATATAATTATTTCAAATCTATTATGATAAAACTATTTAACTCAATCTTGAAATACATAAATAAACTAGCATTTCTAAATTTGAGTTATTGTCCTTGAATGATCAAGGTCAAATCCCTTGATTTTTGAAATCCATGTCTATGCAAACAACCCCTACTTTTTAAACATTACCTATTTGGCTTTTGTACCTACCTTCCCTTTATAATTATTGTCTAACCAAACAAGAGGGCGGAAAGGTCACCTTACCTACCCCTTGGTTAATTATTATCTAACCAAACAAGAAGAGGGGTATCTCCCCTCCCTTTTCTTTCCATCACTAATTTATACTTCCCTTCACTCCCCTTTCTGTGTATCTAAATGTAATGCAAGTGTATATGATGTACAATTGATTGATCTCTTTTATACTTTTATCGGGTTGCATTTTTTATTAGGATTGCTGATGCTGAAGAAAACTTATGTGAAAGCGAAATTAGAGAAGCCCATTTAGCCAAGTTAGTGTTTTTCATACGAATTGGCGACAAGGTATATAACTGTTATGTCTTTCAATTCTTTAATCATCTGCTTGTTTTTTACGCATTTCTGTAGACTTATTTTATTCCTAACTTGTCGTGATGTAAACCCAGGAGAAGGCTTTGGAACAACTCAAGTTAACAGAAAGCAAGACAGTAGCTGCTGGGCAGAAAATGGACCTGGTTTTCCATACACTACAGATTGGCTTTTTCTATATGGATTTCGATCTTATTTCCAAGAGCATTGATAAAGCAAAGAAGTAAGGGGTGGTGGCCTGAGGAGGGAGGTGACTAGGAAAGGAAGAATCGTCTAAAGGTGTATGAAGGCTTATACTACATGTCTACTCGAAACTTTAAGAAAGCCACCAGTTTGTTTCTTGATTCAATCTTAACTTTCACAACTTATGAACTTTTCCCATATGACAACTTCATATTTTACACGGTCCTTACCAGCATCATATCGTTGGATAGAGTTTCCTTGATACTGAAGGTACGCACAGTTGCACATTAGGGTTTTGGCATGGAATTGTTTTCCCCTTGATAATTTTTTAGAGAGATGCTTGGCAGGCAGTATTTTGGTTTTCTTTTCTTTTTTTTGATTGTCTTTACTTTCCTTTCCTTTCCTTTCCCCCCCTTTTTTTTTCCTGGTGATAAAGAAAGAAAAAAAGGGAGGGGGAGGGATTGTTTATGTGGCATGTTACTATGCCTGTGTTCCTACATGTTGCAGGTAGTTGATGCTCTTGAGATCTTCACAGTTATTGGGAAAATCCCGCATCTGTTGCGGTTTTTGAACTCTTTATATGATTGTCAGTACAAGTAATTTTTCTCAGCATTTGGTAAGTATTTATCTTGTATATCTCATATTTTACCCTTGCAGTATTATATATTACATAGATAGGTAAACAAAATGTTGGACGTATTCATATTCTGCCTTTGATTATAGAGCTTCAAATCTGTTTACACTGCCCATAGAATGAACTGGAAATTGAATGGCTGAAGTAGTCTAATCATGATAGATTTGAGTATGTGGGATCTATATATAAAGGAGGATCACAAGCCCTTTCTCATGTTGACACAAATACATACAATGCATGTATAAATGCCCCACTACTGTGAAGCTGATCAATTGCTGAAACTATTGTTCCAATTTGAATATGTTGTCTTATAGTTTATTCCAATCTGAAATTTTATCCAATTGATTTTCAGCTGGCCTGGTGGAGCAAATAAAATTGGACCGTTATTTGCATCCCCACTTCCGATATACATGAGGGAGGTTAGGACCGTGGTTTATTCCCAATTCTTGGAATCCTATGAGAGTGTCACAATTGAGGCAATGGCAAAAGCATTTGGAGTAATAGTAGAGTTCATTGATTTGTAAGTGATCTCATTTTCCTAGATACACTCACTCATGCTTTTGATCTTTTCTGTAAGATTGTTATTGATTTTTATTGTGAACCATTGGTGTTTAATTGAGTTCCTCGTTTGCACCAGGGAACTATCACGTTTTATTGCAGTAGGGAAGCTTCATTGCAAGATTGATAAAGTTGCCGGTGTTTTGGAAACTAACCGTCCAGATGCAAAGAATGCTCTTTATCAAGCAACTATCAAGCAAGGGGACTTCCTACTAAACCGAATTCAGAAGCTTTCTCGTGTGATTGATCTTTGAAAACATTTCTTGCGTTTTGGAAAATGATGCCCCGAAGTGGGTCCAGGGACTTCATGCTTGTTGCTTTATCATGCTACACTGTATTCTTAGTGATCTTTGAATTTACTGAAAATTTTAAAGGAATAGGAATATCTTCTCCTGTTTAGGTTTCTTTCATTTTATTTTTTTTTTTTAAGCGGAAGATTGGAAAACAGGCTCAAACAGGATAATTTTTTTAATTGATCTAAGGATAAATTCATATTTGTTGTTTGGGCAGGACAAAGAAGATGGTTCATTGGATAAGGAAGCACAAGTAGAGACAGTGTCTGATGATTTTTTTTAAAAATATTTTTATTAATTTTGTTATAGGTTTTACTTTTTGCGACGGCATTACACTGTCGCAAAAAATAGAAATTTTATTATTTAAAATAGAAATTTTATTATTTTTTAATACTTTTTGCGACGGCATTACTCTGTCGCAAAAAATAAAAATTTTCATATTTTTAATATTTTTTGCGACGGCACCACACTGTCACAAAAAACAGTGTTTTTGCCGTTGCAAAAAAAAAAAGTCTATTAGCGACGGTATTTTTTGCCGTCTCAAATAACATTTTTAGCGACGACAAAATAGTGCCGTCGCAAAAAAGTCAAGAAATTTCAAACGTTATTAGCGACTGCACAGTGCCGTCGCAAAAAGGCAAAAATGCCGTCGCAAAACATTAGTGCCATCGCAAAAACTCTTTTGTGACCCCTGCATTTGCGACCCCCTATTGCCGTTGCAAAAAGTATTAGCGACGGCATTAGGAGTATTACCGACGGTATTTTCCTGTCGCAAAAAGTCAATTTTTTGGTAGTGTTGGCAACTAATAATTCTGTAAGGACTTATTGATTCTTGCTTGCACGCTTAAAATTACATAATTAACCTTCGAAAGCCAAAAAAGCCAACAATTTAGGAGGTTACATTATTCATAATTCAACGGTTGAGTATTGGAATGTCACATTGGATTTGTGATGAGAAGCATATAGGAATGTCACGGTGGGTTTGAGATGTTACATGTTATATTTATATTTTGAATTTCAAATTTCCAACCATATAGATATGATCGCAATCTATGGTAACATTAGATTTCTCATATACGGTATTACCATTAATTAGGTTGTTTTGAATTTCAAATTTCTAACCATATAGATATGATCATAATCTATGGTAACGTTGGATTTTTCATATATAATATTGCCATTAATTATGTTGTTTTGAATTTCAAATTTCAAACTATATGATCACAATTTATGGTAAAATTAAATTTCTCATATATGATATTATCATTAATCAGGTTATTAATTAATTAAAATTAGGGTAGATATATCCACAAAAAAATCACATGACCTATTGAATTATAAATTTTTTTATAAGATTGTATCTTGTATAAATCTTCCAAATAAAACTTATAAATAATTTATATTTTTAACTAAAAAAACAGGTCAAGTTGTGAATAAGTACCCTAAGACTAAGGGAAAATAATTTGGAGGTTAGTTTACACTGCCCATAGGTCCGCACTTTTACGGATGTGGATGACATAATTGGTTGGGATTAGAATTGACATGGTAATCCACAACTATAGAAAAAGATTCATTTACGTCGTATTTAGTTAAAGAATTTGAAAAAAAAATTATAAAAAAATAAAAAAATATATAAAATTAAGTGAAATAGATATATATATATATATATATATTATTCATGTTTTATTTTTTTTTAAAATCTTTTTTTAAATTCTCTAATCAAACACAATTAGAATTGAATCTGTGGATGAAAAAATAAATGTAATAAAAATAAATAAATAAATCATTGACAACGGAGTGGTTTGTAATGCCATATCCTTATCTGGTCTCATATTAGGACAAAATAAATTGGGAAGATGGCGGGGATGGGGGGCAAAGAGGGGTGGGGATGAATTAATTTTGCAAGTTATAAAATAGAGGTACTAACAAAAGTTATGAATAATAATTTATGATTAATGAGAATTAAAAAGATATAAGATGGTAAATAAATAAGTAAAAATAAATTTTAAGTGTAATATTTTAATATTATTATATTTAAAAAATTAAATTATATATACATTACACTTATAAATATTTTTAATAAAATCAGAACTAGAAACAAAAATCATTCCACTCTATTTTCACATGTAGATGAAACAGTTTGGTGCATTGTTAAACTAGTGGCTCCTTACATTATATTTGGTTGAGAGGTTTGAAGAGAGATTTAGAAAGAAAAAGAGAAAAATTAGATAAAATGTAAATAAAATATATCTAAATTTCACATAATTTCACACACATTCACATTTTTCCTTTTTCTTTCTAAATTCATTCTTAAATCTCCAAACTAAACACAACATTAATCCATGTGTAAGGTTGACAAGTACTATTTTTTTTTCCTTTCCCTAACATTGTCCATTTATAGACAAGACAATGACATTTATGCACATTCAAGTAACATCGCTAGTTAGTCAAACCTTTAATTAACATGTTTTGAATGTCTTATAAATTAATTTTTTATTTATTATAAAAAAAATATGTAAAAAAATAAAGTTGTGATATGATAGAAATAAATTATTTTTGTTGTCCCTAATACCCCTTTTTTTTTTTTTTTTTTTTTTTGAAACAGTCCCTAATACACCTTATATCTATTGAAATAATCATTCACCATAAGTTAACAAACATGTAACACACAAATATAATCTTATTTTTATCATTTGTTACTTGTCAACTCTTTAACATAATTTTAACTTTAACATACTCACTCATGAATAATGCTATATGCACCACATAAACAGGGGTGGAGGCATGCGAGGCCCAGGGGTCACGTGCCTCCCTCAACTTTTGAAAAATTGTGTTTACGCCTCTAACAAAATATATATATATATATATATTAGTTTAATCCATTTAAATAATGTATTGAAATTTTATATCACTATTTTCTTTATTTTTTTTAATTAATTTGTCCCAATTGATAATGTGACATAATTTAAGAGGTTTTAGGTATTTATAATTCGTATAATGAGTGGGGTCAATAATAATTTCATAGCTAGTGTTGGTACACTAGTTAGTACACTAGTTGGTGCATGTAGCACCACCGCTTATCAATAATGCTATATGCACCACATAAACAGGAGTGGAGGCATGTGAGGCCAAGGGGTCACGTGCCTCCCTCAACTTTTGAAAAATTATGTTTATGCCTCTAACAAAAAAAATATATTTTAATTAAATCCATTTAAATAATGTATTGAATTTTATATCACTATTTTCTTTATTTTTTTAAATGATTAATTTATCACTTTAAATATTTAATTATGTTAAAAAAAATTCTTATAAATTTTATATTAGAGAAATATTATATGTCACCGATTTTTTTTCATTGTTTTATATCACATCTTATATGAATACTTATAATTAATTCATTTTTTTACAAATAATTATTATATAATTAATGACAACTAATAATATATTGCAATGTAATTTAGTGATTCAAAACGACCAAAAAAAAAAAAAAGAAAAAGAAAAAAAGAAGTGATATATAGCAGTCCGTGTATATTATTCTCTCATTTCTTTCTCTATCCCTCTCTATATTTCTTTTTGTGTGTATATCTTAATATAATTTTGCTGTTATATTTTATGAAAGCATGTGATTATTTTTTAAACCTTGATGATCACCATACTTAAAATCAAATTAATAAAAAAAAAGATAATGATCAATTAACTTGAGCTTATATTTAAATATACCTTTTGCATTGTGCTAATTTTTAGTCCTACTATAAAATAAAAATCAGATTAAGTTGAATTGTGATTTTTGTTAAGATTTCAATTCAATAAAGCCCTTCTGAGCTAAAATCCGTGTGCCACCACTGCACGTAAATATTATAAATATTTAACTTATGTGTATTATATCAAATACATCAAATAGTATATAATTATAGCATTAATCTTCAATACCACTGCTCTATATGTCAGTTAATAGCGTTAGGTGATTCATTGAATTTACTTTAATACCCCCTCCCTCTCTTTCTCTCTACTTCCTTGACCCGTCTACATTATGACTTTGCCATTTAATCTCACTTTTGCAAAACAACGAACATCAATAGACAACTTTTTTTTTTTTTAAATAATAATTTTAATTTTTTTAAAAAAAAAAAAAATTGAATCCAAGTGAAGTGCTGATATAGAATAATTTTCTTGTTTCTTTTTTTACTAATTAAAAATATTATGTAAACTAATAAATCTAAACATATTTTTTTACTAATGTAAAATGATGGAATTTAGAAATTTGAAAAAGGACCCGCTTAAGTAATTTGATAGACGTCATGTAAGTGAATATGACATTACTTAAAATTTTACTGCAAAGAAATAAAGAAAAAAGAAATGGCTTTATACCAATTAAATCTTCTTAAAAAAAGACATTGGTCTAGTGGTGAAGGTATTTAATCTTTTTTCATAATTAAAAAAAAAAAAAAAAGGCCTAAGAAAAACAAAAAGAGTCAGCTTAAACAGACAAGTTGATAAGCTTGTTCTATTGGAGGAACATCTGAACAGTAGTTGGAAATGCTAAGGCTTGCAGGTTGTATAATGTTGTATTTGGATCTCAAATCTGTGGATGAAAAAATAAATGTAATAAAAATAAATAAATAAATCCTCTACAAATTCAAAATCTAACCAAAGCCAAGGGTTCTGAATTCTGATAGAGATTTTCTTACTAATTTTTTTTTTTTTTTTTTTTTTTTTTTCTAGATCTGGAAATTTTAGAGAGTTTTTTTTTTTTTTCTGATAACTTTTAGTATTTGACTCACTACACTTGTTGATTTGGGGGAGCAATCCCACGCAGGGAGGCCAATTAAAGACTTAATGATTTGAACTTAAAATTTTGGAGGAAACACACCCTTAAATTCTAAGCCTTTACCACCAGACTAACACACCAGACTAACACTTGGGATTTTTTTTTTTGTTGTAGTTGATAGTGTTGGGGCAGTGCTGAAAATGTTGAAGTTGTACTTGCATATATTGACTTTTTATAATGAATATTTATGTTTTTTGGTTTTTTGAACAAAGACTTTTGATAATGAACTTTATTGTGGAATGTTTTGGTGTTGTAGCTGTAGGAAAGGATCAAGAACTTGTATTCGCTACTTCCTGCTGTGGAAGCCATCACCGGGGCTTGGTTCTGTAATGGTTCAATCATCACCATTGCTATTGCCACTCCTCCACCACCTCCACTACATATCCACCATTCACTGCAGAAAATTTAACTTTTAGTGGCGTTTAACAAACGCCGCTATAAGTGTCAAAAAAGCCGCCAATTATATTTTGCGACGCTCAGCACCAAACGCCGAGGACGCCGCCGTCGCTATAGCTTTATGGTGTTTTAAAAACGTCGTGATATTAGTATAGGCGGCGTTGCCAAATGTCCTACTAAATACATGCTTACGTCACTGATGATATTTAGCGACGTTTTGAAAAAACGCCGTTATATCTTTTTTTAAAAATATGACCGTTTGTATGTAGGGTTTAAGAGGCGTTTGTGGAAACGCCGTCATATCCTCTTTTCACCCTTTTTTTTTTTTTGAAATTGTGCTAATTTTATTTGATTGAACTAAAAAAAAATACTAGTAATAGCACTAATATAAAATAATAACTCCCATTCAAATAGCTGTAATGAAGCATTCAATTAATATCTAATCACCATTACCCACAAAATTAACATATCCAAAATCCAAAAATCATGTTTTAACATTAACCACAAACTAACGTATATCCAAAAATCATGTCTTAGCATAAAAGTTGTAGTCTGGTCTACATACCTGCATCAGAACATAAACTGCAATCAGATTCACCAAAATAAACACAAATTGAAAAATTGGTACCCAATACTTATAAATAGTACTTAAAACTTGAAGAAGCACTAACAATAAGATTTTGTCATACCAAGAAGCACTAAATATATAGCGATCCCGATTTTCCCTTCATTGTTTAATTGTATTTCGGACTCGGTTCCGTGGATGTGTTGTTGTCTTATTCCTGTTTTCATCCTTTATTCTTTGTATATGAGTCTTGGGTCGTGTTGGGCAGGTTTGAAACAGGTTGGGTGCGTTTGGGAAAACAAGTTGATTGTGGTTGTTTTATCACATACCAAGAAGTACTAAATACATATAAAGAAAAGGGCATACCCAAAGACAATACAGACACAGATGAGAATCATGTAAAATTAAATAAATAATGCTCTCATAGCATAAACAAATTTAGAGGCCATTTGATCTAACTCCCACTCACCAGAATCTACAAAGTAATTTTCCATATAGCCAACCATCTTAACAAAAATAGTCAATATGGACCTATTTTCACCAAGCAATCACAAAAAGGTCATTCATGATTTAGATCATACTACACTTACCAATTTTGAGATGAACTTGAGTGATTTATATTTTTTGGTTTAGTTAGCTATTTATTTTTAACTAAGAATATTTTTGTCATTTTTAGCCATTTTGGTTTTGCTAGTTATAAATTGTGTAATCTAACTCTGTGGGTGAGCTGTCAGGGTTAATGTAATAATATTATTATTTTCTCTGTAAACGTACACTCCCCAAGGGTACATTCAGTTGTTAGGAAAAGTAAAAAAAAAAAGTCCAGGAAAATCAATCTTCCCACAACTTTTTCCATGTTCATTTAGCAAGAAAGTAGTGGAACTCATATTTTTAAAAATAAAACTAAAAACACTATTGAAAAATTGTAGACCATGCTGCTTGCAGACCAAATCAAGTGTGAACTCTCACCACAACAATTATCAAGTACATATCCCACCATACAAGAAAATCATGAGAGTCAATTTTCTTTCATGATTAGCTAAAATGCTAATACATTTAATGGTAACCTACAGAAATCAAATAAATTTCAAATACTCACAGACTAACCTCTTCTTATGCAAGAGCTGAAAATGACACCCTCTAAAGTTATATATGCTTGATTAAGTAGTTAAGCACAAATTAGAATTATGGACAACATAAAGCATTAATTGATCCAAAAATACACTCACACTAACTAACTAGAGTAGTAGAACACTTGCTAACCTGAACCCAGGTGTGTACTGATTTCTGAGCAAGCATGTTTATCTGGCAATTATGCTGAGAGCTTTGTAGATTTCCTAGCAGAGAGAGATATGTGTATGTTGAAAAAAAATTCTTTAAGCAACCTTTGGCAGCACATGGTCAAGGTGCTTTAGGGCATGTAGGAGTGACAAAAAGGTGATAAATAACTCCTGTGCATTTCAGACAGGTAACTAGTAGGAAATTTTATAATACTAGACTTTGGATATCAAGTAAACAATAGGTACAAATAAAGTCCCAGTTGAGATTCAAGAACACTAGAAATTTTTGATAACCTCTTTCTCTGAGCTTCATAACTTATGCAAGCACCCAGAAATTTTTGATAACCTGTTTCTTTGAGCTTCATAACTTATACCGAGTCCCGTCTTCTTTTTCACCCAACTCACAATAGCATCCCTACAAAAGATGAGTAATAAGACAATAAGACAACGGTATTGTTCCATATTGTTCCAACCACCTACAAGAGAAACAAAAGTCAGAGATGCTAAACTGACCATCATACAAAATTTCCACCCAAAAAAAATGAAAAAACACAATATTGTTTCAAAAACTGGTAAATCTTGTCTCATACTAAGTGCAATCTCAAAAAATAATATGGTTGCAAATAAAATAAAATAAAAAATTAGATAAGTTGTCTCTTTTGAAGTGAAATTCATTATAGTTATAAAGAACTAATATACAGGCTTGCAACAAGTTGCAAGGATTTCAACTATCCCACAATCTGTAGGCAAATTATAGAAGACTCAGTACCTTTCAAAGAAGAAAAAAGATCAAATGGCATTCCATATTTTACCTCTGCTCCATGGTTATCAATTAAGAATCCAACAAGATCCACACACTCAATCCGGGTTCGATTGTTTCTGGAACGCAAACCTTCCAAGACATAAGGAAAAGTTTTTGCTGCTGAAAATGCATGAATGATTTGTTTAATCAATTTTCGCATTTTTCTCGTACTTTCTCAATGTTATGTCCAGACAGCAGTAAACGAAGAAGGCAAAAATTCAAAAATATGTTTGAAAATCCTGATATCATGATAACCAAACTAAGAAAATTCAAACACAAGTAATGGTGGTTGTTAAAAATTAGCATTAAACAAATAAAAATGAAAGCATCTCAACCCGGGGAAAACTTGGGCCAAGTTCTAACCTCCAAACATAGCTTGGCAAATCCAAACCAAAAAAAGAAAGAAAGAGGCAAACAGATCCATAACAATTTTTATGGGGCCTAACCCAGAAACAACATACAGATACTAAAGAAAAGGTCAATCTATGTGATAAACACTGCAATATCCCTCTCCCCAAAAAATATATATATAGAAAAAAAAAATGGAAAGAAAGAAAGCAAGAAAACAAAACAGATTGAATTCTGACTAGGGATTCAGGACAAAAACTGCCAGCATGCAAATTTTCCACCCTCTTTTCAGCTTGGGCAAAAAAAAACTGCAAATTTCTAACAGAATCTAGAGGCATTAAATTCAAGCAGTTAAGACTTCTTGTACCTTCTCAGTCAAGCAAGGAAGAAAAATGGCCGTTTCTGACTCCGTCATTATGTAACCCTTACTCCTTAACGTGTCAAAAAGTTCAGGAATAAATTCGAGTACCTTTTTTTGAATAACACAAAAACTGAATTTAATAGCATCTAACCCATTACCTGAATTGACTGCAGAATGAACATCTAAACACTCAGAATTAATCAAATACCATACCTTCAGTAGGCATGTTGTGTTAGATTCATAGAATCGCAAAACAAACCACCTGAGAAGTATATCCAGAATTTCAACTATTTCCTTTTCAATTGATGGAAGTGCCTGTAAAGTCAACATAAGCTAGAATTAGGCAGGCCATTCACATATTTAGAGTAAATCCAAATCACCACAAAAGTGTAACACAAAAAAGCACCTTATGCAGCATCTTAATTCTATCAATTTGCTTCTTGAAGTCTGTGCTCAGAAGCCTTCTATGCAAATCCTCTCTGAAATACTTCATAAGATCATTCTGTGGCATAGAAACAATCAAGGAACTTGCCAAATTCAGAGAGATCCAACAGCAAAGCAAGAAACCATCCGTTGAATGCTCAAAAGCACATACCTCAAGATCTTGTATTTGAGTGAAAGAAAGAGAGAGAAACTAACCTCTGATCGAAAAAGACAAAGAGTTCCAAATCCATGGAGATAAATCACGGAGCTATGCTCAAAATCAAACTTCGAAATCGCAATTCGAGATGAACCACCGAACTGAAGAAAAATCGAAGAAGAATCACTGAACTAAAGAAGAATCGAGAGAGATTTGAGTGAGAGAAAGAGAGAGGAACTAACCTTTGATTTTAGAAGATGAAGAGTTCCAAATCCACGGAGATGAATCACGGATCTATGCTCAAAATCAAACTTCGAAATTGCAATCCCAAGATGAATCACCTAACTGAAGAAGAATCGAAGAAGAATCGAGAGAGATTTGAATGAGAGAGAGAGAGAGAGAGCAAGGAGTGAGTGAGAGATTTGAGTGAGTGAGAAGGAGACGGCGGTGCTCAAAATAGGGTTTTCAAATATAAGTTTACAGAGATAGAAGAGGGTGTGAAGAGAGACAGGGAAGAGGGTGTAAAGAGAGACAGGGTTTGGAGGCGCTTTTTAAACGTCTTCTATTTACAAAACGGTACCGTTTTACCTAACAACAAAGGCGACGTTTAAAAAACGCCGTTAATTATCAAAAAAAGTGACATTTAATAAAATGTCATTAATTAAACGCCGTTAAATCCTCATTTTCCTGTAGTGATTGTTGCTGGTTCTACTGCATGCCACCATCACAACTACCCTCATTGTACCATTGCCTGCCACTACCACCGGCTATCACTAGCACCAAAACTACCACCTTACTGTTAAAATATAATTTGTAATCTAGAAAAATCTAGAGTAGTTAATGAATAATTTATGAAGATATTTATCTAGAAATATCTAGTAGATTGAAATAATCTATCTAGATATTTAATAATGATAGAAATATCTAGAAATGTATAATAATGTTGGAAAATATCAAACCTTTCTAGAAAAGGTTAAGATGAAGATGTTTTCTATATAAAACCATGAGCTAATTGTAAATGTATGTATGCAAGAATCTTGACTTGTACTCAACATAATAAGAAGAAGTTTTCTTATATTTTTATTTCTACCTTTTCTTCTTCTATAATTCCCTTCCTAGCTTGCCCAAGTTCTTATCAAATATACCTTGTCACCCCAACAATTTTGGTATCAGAGCTAGATTCCCCTCACCTATTCTAAAGCCTCCAAACCTCTTTCTTCAAATACTATTCTAGCAAGGAAGCAAGCTTTTCCACTTTCAACTATGCACAAACTCTCATCCCTATATTTGAGGGAGAAAACTATGATATTGGAGCATCCAAATGAAAACTTTATTTGTCTCACAAGACTTGTGGGAACTAGTTGAAGATGGTTTTGAGGCACCAACAGATGATGAAGAACTTTCAACTTGGACAGAAGCACGTCAGAAGCAGTACAAGACGAACAAGAAAAAGGATGGAAGTGCTCTTCTCAACATACAACGAGGGGTAAGCAAATTTATCTTTCCTAGAATCATGGGTGAAAAAGCATCTAAAGAAGCTTGGGATATATTAAAGTGTGAATATCAAGGTTTTGAAAAGGTCATCTCCATTAAGCTACAAACATTATGGAGAGATTTTGACAATCTAGCAATGAAGGATACTGAATCTATTAATGAGTTTTTCTCCCGAGTTGCTAGAATTGTCAACCAAATTAGAAGTTATGGAAACAACCTTGAGTATGAGTAGATTTACAAATCAGTCAATGGAGCAAGCATTTCAATCCAAAGTCAATATTGGAGACAAGAAGCAAGAAAATCAAGGAAGGGATTCATTTCAAAGAAGAAGCACGACTGGAAAAGGACGAGGAGGCCGAACCTCATTTCAAGCCCGGAACAAAGGAAGAGACTACAACAGTCAAAGAAATTCCAATGGTAACTCTAACTCTTAATGCACTATTTGTATGAAATTTAATCATGCATCTAAAGATTGCAGATTTAGGTGCAAGAAATGCAAAAATTCAAATCATTCACAACGTGATTGCTGGTTCAACAATGATAAAGACAAAGCTAATTTTTCCGAAGAAAATGAAGCAGAACAATTATTTTCTTGCATAAATGCCCAATAAGAGTTAGAAAATATTTGGTATTTGGATAGTGGATGCAGTAATCATATGACAGGCAATCACATGATTTTTGTGCAACTAGATGAAAAAGTCTCTTCTCAAGTAAAGCTTGGTGATGGAAAACTACAAAATGTTAAAGGAAAGGGAGTCATCTTCGTCCATACAAAGAGAGGTAACAAAAAATTAATTTCTGACGTTCTTTATGTTTCAGGGCTAACCCAAAATCTATTAAGTGTGGGGCAATTAATAAAAAAAGGTTATGCAGTAAATTTTAATAATGATGAATGCATAATCTCTGACAAAAAGAAAAATCATATAGTGGCAAAAGTCAAAATGACTCCAAACAAATTTTTTCCTCTTGTAAAGCCACTAAATGATAATTTTTCCCTTAAAAGTGAAAACACCAATGATCCATATCTATGGCATCTTAGATATGGACATCTAAATTACAAGAGCATGAAATTATTAAAAGAAAAAGATATGGTTATAGGATTGCCTTACATTGGCAAAATCAATAAAATTTGTGAAGGATGCATTTATGAAAAAATGCATAGATTACCATTTCCAAAGACTTCTTGGAGAGCCAAAGCACCTTTGAAGTTGGTGCATGCAGATATTTGTGGGCCTTGCCGAACACCATCTCTTGGTAACAAGAGATATTGTCTACTCTTTGTTGATGATTATACTCAAATGATGTGGATTTATTTTCTTGATAGAAAATCAGAAGCTTTCTCAGTATTTCTGCAGTTTAAAGCTTTGGTGAAAAAGAAAAGTGACAATAAAATTAAAATGTTGAGGACAAATCGTGGCGGAGAATTCATTTATACTCCATTCATGAATTACTGTAAAGAAAATGGGATTAAAAGACAGCTTACAGTTCAACACTCTCCTCAACAAAATGGAGTTACAGAACGGAAGAACCGGACAATTGTGGAGATGGCACGAAGCATGCTAAAAGGCAAAGGTCTTCCTAACAAATTTTGGACTGAAGTTGTCAATACTGCTGTTAATATTCTAAACCGATCTCCCACAAAGGTTGTCCAAAACAAAACACCATATGGGGCATGGCACAAACAGAAGCCCCAGGTAAATCTTTTCAAAGTATTCAGTTGTCTTGCTTATGCCTTAATTCCTTTCCAAAAAAAGGAAAAATTTGATGAGAGAGGAGAGAAATATATTCATTGGATATAGTGACGAATCAAAAGGATACTGTCTATTCAATCCAATGAAAAATGAATTGGTAATCTCTAGAGATGTCATATTTAATGAAATGACAGCATGGAAGTGGGATGATAACTCCATCCTAAAGCGGAAGGAAATTGAATTTAATGAAACAATAGAAAGAAAAGGATCTTTAACTCACCAAGAAAGCCCAAACCAAAGCCCATATAACACTCCAAGCCCAAGGCCAAGAAATGACTCGCCAAGAAGCTCTTCATCTGAAGAATCTGAAACAATACCAAGAAAGGTACGTTCCTTAAGAGAAATATATGAAACTTGTGATGTAGTATTTTTTGCTTGTGAGCCACAGTTTTTTTTAAAGTGTGAATATCAAGGTTTTGATAAGGTCATCTCCATTAAGCTACAAACATTATGGAGAGATTTTGACAATCTACCAATGAAGGATACTGAATCTATTAATGAGTTTTTCTCCCGAGTTGCTGGAATTGTCAACCAAATTAGAAGTTATGGAAACAACCTTGCTGACAAGAGAATTGTTGAAAAAGTTTTAAGAAGTTTACCTCAAAAATTCGAGCATATTTTTGCTGCCATCGAGGAATCCAAAGATTTATCTAAACTTACTAGACATGAGCTAATGAGTTCTCTCGAGGCATATGAACAAAGATTGAGTAGATTTACAAATCAGTCAATGGAGCAAGCATTTCAATCCAAAGTCAATATTGGAGACAAGAAGCAAGAAAATCAAGGAAGGGATTCATTTCAAAGAAGAAGCACGACCATAAATGGATGAGGAGGCCGAACCTCATTTCAAGCCCGAAACAAAGGAAGAGACTACAACAGTCAAAGAAATTCCAGCAATCACTCTCAATGCACTGTTTGCAAGAAATTTATTCATGCATCTAAAGATTGCAGATTTAGGTGCAAGAGATGCAAAAATTCAAATCATTCACAACGTGATTGCTGGTTCAACAATGATAAAGACAAAGCTAATTTTTCCGAAGAAAATGAAGCAGAACAATTATTTTCTTGCATAAATGCCCAATAAGAGTTAGAAAATATTTGGTATTTGGATAGTGGATGCAGTAATCATATGACAGGCAATCACATGATTTTTGCGCAACTAGATGAAAAAGTCTCTTCTCAAGTAAAGCTTGGTGATGGAAAACTACAAAAATGTTAAAGGAAAGGGAGTCATCTCCGTCCATACAAAGAGAGGTAACAAAAAATTAATTTCTGACGTTGTTTATGTTCCGGGGCTAACCCAAAATCTATTAAGTGTGGGGCAATTAATAAAAAAAGGTTATGCAGTAAATTTGAATAATGATGAATGCATAATCTCTGGCAAAAAGAAAAATCATATCGTGGCAAAAGTCAAAATGACTCCAAACAAATTTTTTCCTCTTGTAATGCCACTAAATGATAATTTTACCCTTAAAAGTGAAAACACCAATGATCCATATCTATGGCATCTTAGATATGGACATCTAAATTACAAGGGCATGAAATTATTAAAAGAAAAAGATGTGGTTATAGGATTGCCTCACATTGGCAAAATCAATAAAATTTGTGAAGGATGCATTTATGAAAAAATGCATAGATTGTCATTTCCAAAGACTTCTTGGAGAGCCAAAGCACCTTTGAAGTTGGTGCATGCAGATATTTGTGGGCCTTGCCGAACACCATCTCTTGGTAACAAGAGATATTTTCTACTCTTTGTTGATGATTATACTCAAATGATGTGGATTTATTTTCTTGATAGAAAATCAGAAGCTTTCTCAGTATTTCTGCAGTTTAAAGCTTTGGTGGAAAAGAAAAGTGACAATGAAATTAAAATGTTGAGGACAAATCGCGGTAGAGAATTCATTTATACTCCATTCATGAATTCCTGTAAAGAAAATGGGATTAAAAAACAACTCACAGTTCGACACTCTCCTCAACAAAATGGAGTTACAGAACGGAAGAACCGGACAATTGTGGAGATGGCACGAAGCATGCTAAAAGGCAAAGGTCTTCCTAACAAATTTTGGACTGAAGTTGTCAATACTGCTGTTAATATTCTAAACCGATCTCCCACAAAGGTTGTCCAAAACAAAACACCATATGGGGCATGGCACAAACAGAAGCCCCAGGTAAATCTTTTCAAAGTATTCTGTTGTCTTGCTTATGCCTTAATTCCTTTCCAAAAAAGGGAAAAATTTGATGAGAAAGGAGAGAAATATATTCATTGGATATAGTGACGAATCAAAAGGATATTGTCTATTCAATCCAATGAAAAATGAATTGGTAATCTCTAGAGATGTCATATTTAATGAAATGACAGCATGAAAGTGGGATGATAACTTCATCCTAAAGCGGAAGGAAATTGAATTTAATGAAACAATAGAAAGAAAAGGATCTTTAACTCACCAAGCAAGCCCAAACCAAAGCCCATATAACACTCCAAGCCCAAGGCCAAGAAATGACTCTCCAAGAAGCTCTTCATCTGAAGAATCTGAAACAATACCAAGAAAGGTACGTTCCTTAAGAGAAATATATGAAACTTGTGATGTAGCATTTTTTGCTTGTGAGCCACAGTTTTTTTAAGAAGCTATGAAAGAAGAAATTTGGAGAAAGGCAATGGATGAAGAAATTGAAACTATCGAAAAGAATTACACTTGGGATCTTGTTGACCTACCCAAAGACAAAGATGTGATCGGACTTAAATGGGTCTACAAGACCAAATATAAAGAAGATGGCTCCATCCAGAAGTATAAGGCTCGTTTAGTTGCAAAAGGCTACTCACAACAACCTGGAGTAGACTTCAATGAAATATTTGCTCTAGTTGCTCGCACGGAGACAATAAGAACCGTTCTTGCCTTGGCTGCACAAAATGAGCTACCAGTATATCAACTAGATGTCAAATCAGCTTTTCTTAATGGAGAGCTTGAAGAAGAAGTTTATGTTGAACAACTGCAAGGGTACATAATCAAAGAAAAAAAAGACAAGGTTTACCGACTTTGGAAGGCACTGTATGGACTAAAGCAAGCACCTCAAGCCTGGAACAGCAACATTGACAAGTATTTTTGTCAAAATGGTTTTCAAAGAAGCCAAAGTGAACCATCACTATACATCAAGAAAGGAGGTATGCAAGACTTTCTCATAGTTTGCCTATATGTTGACGATTTAATCTATACAGGAACTAAACCATCAGTGGTAGAAGAATTTAAAAGAGCCATGATGAAGGAGTACGAGATGACTGATTTGGGACTTATGAGATATTTTCTTGGTATTCAAGTGAAGCAGTCAAAGGGAGAAATATTTATCTCTCAAGGAAAATATCTTGAAGATTTATTAAAGAAATTTCATATGTCTGATTGCAAATTAGTTTCTACACTAATCTCTTTAAATGAGAAGTTGTAAGTAAATGATGTAGCAGAGAAAGTTGATGCTACCGCCTATCAAAAATTGGTTCGTTCACTAAATTATCTCACTAATACAAGGCTAGACATTGTTTACTCTATAAATCTTATTTCCAGATTTATGCATGAGCTAAGCAAGCTACACTATGCAGCAACAAAGCGAATTCTTTGGTATCTTCAAGGGACCAAGAATCTTGGCATCAGGTATGTGAAAGAAAATGACAGTAAACTTATTGGCTACACTGATAGTGATTGGGCAGGATCATTGGATGATCGAAAGAGTACATCAGGTTATGTATTTTGTATTGGCTCAAAAATTATCTCTTGGAGTTCCAAGAAGCAGAAGACTGTAGCTCTATCATCAACAGAAGCAGAATATATCGCAGCTATAGATGCAACTTGTGAAGCAGTCTGACTGAGAAGAATTGTCTTAGATATGGAGCACAAAGAGAAAGGTTCCACTACATTTTTTTGTGATAGCATGTCAGCCATTGCAATGAGCAAAAATCCAATATTCCATGGCAGGACAAAGCACATTGAACTACGCCATCATTTTATTCGAGACAGTGTACAGAAAGGTGAAATCCAATTGGAGTTCGTCAACACAAAGGAGCAATTAGCAGATATCATGACAAAAGCAGTGCCAACATAAAAATTCCTACAGTTTCAAAAATGCATGAAGATTACAAATTAAGTGGGGGTGTTAAAATATAATTTGTAATCTAGAAAAATCTAGAGTAGTTAATGAATAATTTATGAAGATAATTATCTAGAAAAATCTAGAGTATTTAATGAATAATTTATGAAGATATTTATCTAGAAATATCCAGTAGATTGAAAGAATCTATCTAGATATTTAATAATGATAGAAATATCTAGAAATGTATAATAATGTTGGAAAATATCAAACCTTTCTAGAACCTTTCTAGAAGAGGTTAAGATGATAATGTTCTCTATATAAAGCCATGAGCTAATTGTAAATGATGTATGCAAGAATCTTGACTTGTATTTAACATAATAAGAAGAAGTTTTCTTATATTTTCATTTCTACCTTATCTTTTTCTATAATTCCCTTCCTAGCATGCCCAAGTTCTTATCAAATATACCTTGTCACCCTAACACTTACAGCCCCTTACTACCCACCTATTACAACCACCATTGTACTACTGTTGCCACTACCACCGTCTACTACCACCGCTTATCATTACATTACCGTTACCACCACTGTCACAACCCTAACCCTTAAAATATCAACTATCATCTTAATATAGCTACTGCCACAATTGCCTACCACCACCACCACCACCACCACTACCACCACCACCACAACATAGTAAAAAAAATTACCGATGTTGCAGCTCCAACCATTTCCACCACTTTCACAATTATCAATACTACCATGATCTACTGATATTTAGATTGGCTGTTACTAGTTGATATGTTATTTAATATATATATATATATATATATATATTTCTATTGAGACACCTAGCAAGTGTAACAATTTATCAACTCAGTCAAAGCCACAGTTGCAGCTGCAACCTTAGCCAACTTATCAACTCAGACAATAGTTAGTTAGTTAGTTAGAGTAAGTGTTTGTTAGAAGAGAGTGTGGATAGGTAGTGGAGATTAGTTGTAACCGACTTAGGTATATATATGAGTATGTAAGACTGTATTGATTCATTAAAGAATAAAGTGAAGAGTACTGAATTTCTTCATGGTATCAGAGTTGTGTAAGCTCTAACGAGCAAAGTGATCCATGGCTTCTGTGTCCACCATCGTTGCACTTTCAAGTTCTTCAATCTCCTCGATTCCATCAAATCTTTCCTTATTGATATCAAATCTATCTTCCTTCATAACTATCAAACTCGATGCAACAAATTTTGTGATCTGGAAAACTTAATGGCAGAATGTTCTTAGAGCCACTAATCTTCTTGGTTATGTTGATGATATAATCCCTTGTTCAGCATTACCAGTCATCGATGCTTTTGCAAAGAGTATCTCCAATCCTGATCTAGTGCAATAAAGTCTAGTTGATGCACATTTGCTGAGCTGCATCACTGCAACGCTATCTCCATCTGTCTATTCCTCTGTGTTACAGTTCATTCATTGTTCTGAGGTATGGTATGCTTTGCATAAATGCTATACTTCTCTCTTAAGATCTCATGTTCATCAGTTGAAAAAGAAGTTGAACAATATATCTAAGCAATCAGATTCAATGGAAGAATATCTTGCTAAGATCAAAGAGATTGTTAATTAGCTCTTTCTTTAGTCATGGTTGAGGATGAGGACTTGGTGTAATCACTCTAAATGGACTACTTAATGAATATGATGGATTTGTAACCCCCATTCGAGCTAGATCAGGTTTCATTACAATGGAAGAACTGTCTTCTTTGCTTTATTCTGAAGCAATCCATATGGAATCTAAACTCAAGGAACCTACATCTGAACCTACAGTTGCTTTTTCTTCGGTTAAAGGAAGTTCCTCTAATTTTTAGCCTCATGCTTCCAGAGGTTAGGGAAATAGCAAAACTTCTGGTTATTCTTTCAGATTCAGTCCAGAGGTTATGAAAATAGCAAAACTTCTGGTTCTTCTTTCAGATTCAGTCCAGAGGTTATGGAAATAGCAAAACTTCTGGTTCTTCTTTCAGATTCAGTCCAGAGGTTATGGAAATAGCAAAACTTCTGGTTCTTCTTTTAGAGGTCGTGGCAGATTTTCTCAACAATGTCAGATTTGTGGTGGTTTTATCTACACAGTTCTTGAGTGTTGGTATCATATAGATCCTCAATATCAATCTCCTCATTCTACTCATGTCTCTCCTTAACAATCTAGAGCTTTTGTTGCCTCTTCTGGTTCATCCTCTGCACCAATGCCTTGGTACCTTGACTCTGTAGCTACAGATCACATCACCAATGACATGAACAACCTGAGTTGCCATCAATCTTATCAAGGTACAGATCATATTACCATAGGTAATGGCAATTCTATTCACATTCAACACATTGGTAAGGGCATCTTACGTACTCATCACTATTCTTTCAAATTGAACAATCTTCTTCATGCTTCCTCTATTTCTTACAATCTTGTTTTTGTTAAAAAATTAGCAAAAGATAACAATTGTTTTGTCACATTTGATGATGCTAATTTTGTCATTTGGGACAAGCATTCGAAGAGAATGCTTCACAAAGGATCTAATGTCAATGGTCTATATCATTTTCTTTCATCTGTTGCTTCTTCCTCTTCACAGTCACAAGTACATCTCAGCATCAATTCTTTAGCTTCTGTGTTTGAAGCTACTTGGCATAATAGGCTAGGTCATCCTAATACTTTGAAATTTCATCATTTGAAAAAGCATTTGCATTGTGTTTCTAATAAACAGTCTTGTCAAGATTGTATTGATTGTTGTATTGCTAAGAGCCATAGGCTTCCTTTCAAATTGTCTAATTCAACTAGCAATCAACTTTTTCCCTTAATTCATAGTGATGTATGGGGGACTTTTCAATCTAAATCTCCTTACAAATTTTATGTACTTTTTGTGGATGATTGTATTAAGTTTACTTGGATTTACCTTTTATCTTACAAAAGTGAAGTTTACAGTAAGTTTTGTGGAGTTTAAAGCCTATGTGGAGAAGCAATTTCACACTTCATTACAGATTCTAAGAACTGATGGTGGTATGGAGTACCTTTATAATATAATGAAGCATTTTCTTGCCTTTGAGGGTGTTGTTCATCAACATTCTTGTCCTTATAGTCCACCACAAAATGATGTTGCAGAAACGAAACAGAGGCATATAGTTGACACTGCTATTGCTTTGTTGTATCATGCTTCTATGCCTATTAAGTATTAGTTTGATGCTATTACCTTAGCTACTTTTTTAATCAATCAAATGCCCTCCTCTAAATTGAATCAACAGTCTCATTATAAGTTGCTTTTCAAGTCTATTCCTGATTATTCTCAGTTGAGAGGATTTGGATGCCGATGTTTTTCTTGGCCGAAGCCATATGTTTCTCATAAACATCAACCCAAAGCCATACGTTTCTCATAAACTTCAACCCAAGTCCATTTCTTGTGTTTTTTTGGGCTATCATCCCTTTGTTAAAGGGTATAGATGTTTGGATCCACTTATAGATTGTGTATACTTGTCTAGGCATGTACACTTTAAGAATTTTTTTTCCATTTAAATCTCTTTCTCAGTCTTTTTCTCTTTCCTTTCTTCTACTATGTCTTATCTGCATAATTTTTTTGGTCTTCTCTTTGTGTTCTTCAGTCCAAATGTGCAACCCAAAATTTTTCTTCTCAATTTCTTCCCTTTACAGCTCAGATGCAGTCTAGTTGAACCACTTCTCACAATTCTGACTATTTGCAGCACATTTTTGATTAATTGGAGACCAGGACTCAACCATTGCAATCCAGGTTTGCTCCATTGCAGCCCATTTATGCTCCCCTGTAGTGTAGTGCTCAGCAGCAGCCTAGTAATGTTCCGTCACAGCCTGAACTTGATTTTGCTCCTTATATTCCTATTCAATCAATTTCTATTCAACTCCCTCTCTTGCCTTCTTTTTCTTCTGCAAATAAGCATCCCATGGTCACTAGATCCAAAGCTTGTTTGACTGCTACCAAGTCTACTTCTCCTCATTTTTTTTGCAGACTTTGAACCTCCTTTTTACAAAGAAGCACTATTATCTCCTATTTGGTTTAAGTCCATGGCAGAGGAATTTAATGCCTTACAAGCTCAAAAGACATGGGCACTTGTTTCTCTTCCTCCTAATAAACAGGCCATAGGTTGTAAATGGGTGTTTAAAGTGAAAAGGAATTCAGATGGCACAATTGCCAGACATAAAACAAGGTTGGTGGCTAAGGGTTATCTTCAACATGGGATTGAATTTCAAGAAACTTTTAGTCCTATTGCCGAACAACCCACCATTAGGATCCTTTTATGTCTTGCTCTCCATTATCACTGGCCATTGAAAGAGCTTGACATTTCCAATGCTTTCCTACATGGTATACTTGAAGAGGAGGTGTTCATGGTACAACCTCCAAGTTTTGTCTCTTCTTTTTCTACTCAATTCTGCAAACTCAACAAAGCTTTGTATGGCTTAAAGCAAACTCCACGTGCCTGGCATTTAACATTTTTAGCATTCCTATTATCTTAGGGCTTTCATAAAAGCAATTGTGATCTCTCCTTGTTCATCCCAAAGATTACTACCACCATCACTATCTTATTAGTGTATGTGGATGACATATTACTCACTGGGAATAACACTTCTCATATTCAGACTCTCATTTCTCAGATGCATCATGCTTTCTCCATGAAGGAACTAGGAGATATTTCTTATTTGTTATTTCCTTAGCATCTCCATTCAAGGCACTCATAGTTTAGGGTATTTTTTGTCACAACCAAAGTATGCTCATGACATACTTACAAAGGCCGGCTTAGATGATTGTAAACCTTGCTTATCCCACATAACAATCAAGCCTAGTTCTGTTCGTAAGAGCTTTGCAGTATCTCACCATTATTACAAGGCCTGACTTATCTGTGGCAGTGAATCATTGTTGCCAACACATGCATGCTTCCACAATTGGGCATTTCTCTATAGTCAAGAGACTGCTTAGATTTGTCAAAGGCACACTTCATCACGGCTTACACTATCATCCTAGCTCATTTGATCTACATGCTCTTTCAGACTCCAACTAGGTAGGGGATGTCACTGATAGGAAATCCATATCTGGCTATTACATTTTTATGGGTTCTAATCTCATTTCTTGGTCTGCCAAGAAACAAGATACAGTTTCTCGAAGTTCCATTGAAGCTGAATATTGATATCTTGCTCACATAGCTGCAGAAATTTCTTGGATTCAAATGCTACTTGAAGATCGTGGTATTTCTTCCCCCACTCTTCCTATTCTACGGTGTGACAATGTATCAGCTATAGCTCTTCCTTCTAATCCAGTTTTTCACTCAAGATCCAAGCATATAGAAGTCGATTGTCATTATGCAAGGGACGAGATGCTTTCTAAGCACCTTACTTTGCAATATATTCCTACTATGGATCAGTTGGCTAATTTGTTCACTAAGCCCTTATCTGTGGCTCGATTTTCTTATCTGAAATCCAAGCTAATGGAGTTTGCTCACCCCATTAGCTTGCAAGGGCATGTTGAGACACCTAGCAAGTGTAACAGTTTATCAGCTCAATCAAAGCCACAGTTGCAGCTACAACCTTAGCCAACTTATCAACTCAGCCAATAGTTAATTAGTCAGTTAGAGTAGGTGTTTGCTCGAATGACAGTGTGGACAAGTAGTTGAGATTAGTTGTAACCAACTTAGGTATATATATATATATATACAAGTATGTAAGGCTATATTGATTCATTGAAGAATAAAGTGAAGGGTACTGAATTTCTTCAATTTCATTAGATTGGTTTAATAGAAATAACAAAATATGAGAATGTGAATAGCCATTCCATTCTTACTTTATTCCATGTTGGCAATCAAATAGTCGAATTAGAATAGACATTCCATTTCATGCAATCTTTTATTTCATTTTTATTTTCATTTCATTTTCACGTCATTCCATTTCTGTGTACCAAACATGCTCTTGTGATTACTCCTAAGTTGGAAATTTGTCTTCTCTATCTGCTTTGAAAGTTATATACATTTTTAGTGTAGAAGTGATGATAATATTATTTTTTGTTCATAGTACAAATATTATAACTGAATGCAAAGTTTACCAATTGGAGAGTATGGTGTAATTGTGCCAACTTTATGGTGCTTGCTATAATTTTCTTTTTAATCTTAAAAACAATTATGGTGTTTATCTTTTTTTCCAAAACAACAATAACTTTAATCCTGTGTTTGGTTGGAGAATTTGAGGAGGGATTTGGAAAAAGAAATAGAAAAGATAGGTGAAATGTGAATAAAATGCATCTAAATTTCACATAGTTTCACACACTTTTTCCCTTTGGCTTTCCAAATCTCTCCTTAAATCCTCCAACCAAATACAGCGTAAGCGAACTCCAAAAATTGGCCTAAACTAATCGATAATAAATATTTGGTTTAATATTGGTACTTGATTTAGCAGCAATAATTTAAAATCCTATATATTTAAAATCTGTGTCTTATTACATGTCTGATTGGTTTTGAAAGTAATATATTGTTTTCGTATTGTTTTTTTTTGTCTTTAATAATTTTGTTTTATATTTTAATATTTTTTTTTCTTTTTAGACTCACATAAAAAATAAAATTTCTGTCAAGAAATCTAAAAAAATTCATTAAATATAATGAAATACAAAAAAAAAAAAAAATGCATTTTCATATTTTTTGTATGTAGTGATTTTTTTAATTATTTGTTTTTCACAAATATTTTACTTTTTAAGTATATCTAAATTATGTGGATTTAAAAAGTAAACATTTTTTTTATTAAATATTTAAAAAAATTGCTAAAGAAAAAAAAATTATGAAAAATAAAAAATTCAGAAACTAAATCAAACAAATTGTTATCGTAGTTTTATAATTACAATTAACAAATGCCATTAGGACAACTAATTAGACTAGCTTAATTGACTATCCTTGTACATTTTTATTTAGGTCTAGAGATTAATTTTTGTTAAGTATAATATTGATATATTTTTTTTCATTTTATAGGGCTCTTTGTTGTATACTTGGGGTATTTTTTTTAAGGTCCCTGATATTATGATTTTACAGTATAAAGGATATCAAATATTTTCATGATGTCTAAGGTCCCTCAACACCAATCCAGAGAAAATTGGTCCAAAGAAAATTCAAGCCAGAGAAAATTGATCCAGAGAAATTTTCCTTAGCCGTGAGTTTGATCCTCCACTATTGTTGCTACTGTTGTTACCATCTCCACTGTCACTCGACTCTGGAGACCTAAATGCCCCAACTGTGGCACAAGTCTTTAAGTAGGAATGCTTCCCTATATTAAAACTATGAAGCTTTTTATCAGATTCCAAATCAAATTTTCAGAGAAAATTCTATCTAGAAAATTTCTCTAGACATCACAGAGAAAATTTCAAATTTCTCTGAACAAATCACATAAAAAATTTCAGAAAAAATTTCAAAATTCTATCTACTATAGAAACAATCGATCTTGCAGTGACTTGGATACATATTCACAGAGAAAATCTCATCAGCAGAGAATTTCTCTGGATTTAAAACCAGAGAAATTTTCTGCATCACCAAAAAAAAAAAAAAAACCAACAACAAAAACCCAGAGAAATTCTGTGTTTGGTCTTTGAAATTTCTCTGGACACTTCAACTCAGAGCTAGACAGGAACAATCGCATCAAAAAAATAAAAAAGAAAGAAAGAAAAGATTATAAAATGATTAAAAAAAATAGTGAAGAAGATATTGAACGATCACATTATCTAAATACATCCACGCAAGGTCCACTAATGACAAAAGGAAAATAAGTAGTTGCTTGCCTTAGAATTTGAACCTTTGGTTGCTTTTCGATTAGCTTATGTTTTTTCACATCTCTTTTCCTCCTCTTGCAGACAATCATAAAGAAGCAATATAAACACATTTTTTCTCCCATGAGTTGAAGCAGTACGCAAAATAACAAAATACCTTGAGAATTTCTTTGGACCCAGAGAAATTCTCCAAAGAAATTTTGGAAATTTGCCAGAGAAATTCTTTGCCTTTGCTAGAGAAATTCTTTGCCTTTCCCAGAGAAATACATAATCCAATAAGATAATTTAGCAAGAGATGAAGTCTAAACAACAAGCTAGACAGGAACAATTTTCAACCAGCTTCTGCTTTTCCACACCTCTTTTCCTCTTCATGTGGACAATCATAAAGAAGCTATATAAACACATTTTTTTCTCCCAGGAGTTGACGTAGTACGCAAAATAAAAAAATACCCAGAGAAATTCTAGGAAGCGAAGGAATGAGCTTAACCATACTAAACGATGCATTTTGTTTTCTCTTCGCATCCTTTTCGGCCAAAACACCACAAAATCGTTTCGAAGAACCACCAAATTGTGCTAGTTCTACAAAATTGGCAAGTGGGTCTTCGGGATAGAAAGTGGGTTTTCTTCCTTGACAGCATACATCACAGTAGAAGAAAGCTTAGTCAAAGAAGACCACCATTTCGCTGATTTTCCAGCGACATTTTTCAAGAAAAAATTGGGTGATTCTAGCGGGATTCTGGCCAGAAAATGGACTTGAAAGGAGAATACAGTGGCAACATTGTAAGCTAGGAAAAAAAGAAGAAGAAGAGAGAGAAGTGCAAGTACCGATCTCTTGCTTTTTTGTAAACTGCGGTAAAGAGAGACAGAGTGAAGAAGATGACATGGGGAGTGGTGGTGGTGGTGGTTGTTTTTGTTGTTGGTGGTCCGCTGATGTGTGAGCAGAAAAGAGAGAGAGAGAGGAGAGACAAAGTCAATTTTCTCTGATATATGTTTAGGGACTTTAGACATCAAAAAATAATTTTGTGAATCTCTTCCATTACGAAAAGTGGAAGAGGGACCCTAGACCGATTTTCCCTTGTATAATTCCCCCCCCCCCCAAAACTATAGGGTGGAATTCTATTTCTACACACCTACTTAACTCAGTGCACACATTTAATAAAATATTATTTTAATGACAATTATACTCTAAAGCAAAATGACCATAATGGACATCAAAACACACCCTTAATATTATATTCAAATTTTCTCTATACACATATTTTAAAAACAAAAAATTTTAGTGCATATTTTAATGAATGAGTACATATTTTTATAAACAAAAACCTTGACTCCGGCCTTCATCACCGACAATTCTTCAATGAACTCCTTGTGTTCAGCTATGCATGCTCACTCCTTTCCTCATTCTCTGGACTACGGTTAAGAAGCTTTTCTGGCGACTCCAAAAGTCATTTTTTTGTGCAAAAATTATATATATTTTTTGCAATTTTCATTTAGCAAACCAGTGCCAAGACTTTTAATTTTTGCCATCAATTGTCGAAATTATTATTTTTGTTTGAAAAACAACTTCCGAATCGAAAAAAATAGTGACATTCGGAAATCAAGTTTCGAAATTTTAGGAAATTTTCAAAACTTAACAACCGAAAAAACTAATCATTGTGTTTTGTTTGAGTTTTTTGGATTAAATTTTTTAAAAATTGACTTTTTTGATTTTTATGTTTTTTTGTTTTTAGTGAATATTTTTTAAATTTTAAACATTTTTTTTTACTTTTTTAGATGTACGTTACTTAGATGTATCTAAAAAGTAAAACATTTGTGAAAAAATATTTTAAAAAATTAATAAATACATAAAAATACAAAAATGTACTGAATACTTGTATTTTTTTTGTATTTTTGGTATTTAGTGAATTTTTAAAAGATTTTTTTTACAATTTTTTTACTTTTTAGGTGTATTTATGTTAGGTGTGTCTAAAAAGTAAAACAATTGCTTAAAATATTAAAAAAATTCAGTAAAAACAAAAAAACACGAAAAATAAGAAAGTAGAATTTTCTGAAAAGTGTTTTGGAAAACTGGAAACCAAGCAATTCGGAAAACCAGTATCGAATGATCAAAACTTAATTTTCTGGCATTGCTGATTTTTATTTTTTTTTATTGTGGTTGGAAACAATTGGATTAGAGGAATTGGTGTTTGAGTCCGAAACGACCGATTCTTGTTTGACTTTGTGCGACTTGGGACTTGAATTGGACAGAATTGAGCTTGCCTCCAGCGATTTATCAGCGGCTGAGGCGAAGACTGAGAACCTGGAGGCTTGTTTGAGTAGGGTGGTGTTGGAGGGGAATTTGAGAGTGCAATTGAGACAACAATGATTACTCCAACATTGTCGGGAAGTGTCGCCAGAGTTTTGTTGGTTTCCAACAAGTGTAAGAGATCCATGGCTTGGTTCATCGAAAGCTCTAGAAGAGCAGTGAAGGAACTGTCGATTTCTGGTGGCTATGTGGGTGTGTATTTGGGTAAAATGTGTGTGTACAATATTTAGGTTAAGGGTAATAATTGAAATATGTAGTATGTGAAATAAGACAAATAATACTAATTAAATTCATAAGTGTATGTATTGAGAAATGAGTCTTTCTTAGGGGTGAGCAGCGGATATACCGATCCGCCAAAACCGACCGAACCGAACCGATCCGCCGCAATGTGGACGGATGCGTGATGACGAGCGGACGGTTGCGGATTGATTTTCTCCAATCCGCCAATTTGGCGGACGGATGGCGGATTTGAGATTTTTTGGCCGCAACCGAACCGCCAAACCGCCAAATCGCGAGCACCTGTAGTAATTTATAAGACTTTGTATTTTCAATTTGTTTAAATATTATGTTTGTGTTTTCAATTGAAAAAGAGTTTAAATATTGCAACTAATTTCTTACTAATTAAATTTTTTTTTGTCAAGAGAAAGTGGGGAAAAAAGTGAAGAACAGAACTCCCTTTTTGTTTTTTTTTTTTAATGCTAATTTCATAATTTTTAAACTTTTTTACAAATTTTTAAACCTTCTCCTACACAAATCTGAATATTAATGTTTTGTAAATGATCCAATGAATGTCAGTAATTAAGAATCATATGATTTGAAAAAAAACTGCCCTTTTTCTACACATTATTTTTCCATTTTAATCACCTAATTCTTAAAAAGACCTAATCCCCTCCAATTTGTGATTTGAATTGGAAGGTGTTATCTGGGCTAGTGCACGGTCTATTATGAGCTTCGTTTTTTAAAATTTAAATCTTTCATTTTGTCAGATCTTTGGTGTATATTATCCACATACAAAATTATATCAATCTAATAAATAATCATAGCCTATTTAATTTATTGTATTTTTTTCAAAAAAAAAAAAAATAGACGATAAATATGTTTTTAAAAATAGACCATTTATTTTTTAATGACAAACGCAAAAAATTGAATATGTTATGAATATCGATCGGCCTATTTTTTGAGCAGACACTATACACAAATGGCTTGACAAAATAAACGATTCGAATCATTAAATGAGACTCGTAGTGAGCTCTAAGGTCCAAACAACACAATCTAGTCCAGATTACAGATTGCTTCAGATCTTTCTAAAAAATTGACATTTCAAAATATATTATATATTTTTATATATTTTATTATATTTTTTTACATACTTATCAACATTAACTTTTCGTTCATTATTTATTTATTTTTTTGATTCAACTAAAATGTAAGAAACACAAGAGAATAAAGAGTTTAAAAAAGCAATACAACAAATTGGAGGACTAATCCCTCTCAACACTAACCCCAGTCATATCATTTATGACCAAAGCTCTCACATCTTCTGGGGGGTCTTCCAATATCAGTACATGTTCATCTTGAGCCATCCCTATGTTGGCTAACTTGTCTGCAATTCGGTTTCCTTCTCTTAAAGTATGTCCAATTGAGCAGTTCCAATGAGGTCCTTGTAGAGAGAATCATGACTTGGTTCATCTTGAATTAGCTTAATGGCCTGTATAGCATCCGTTTCTATCTCCACATCCATTTTGCCTTTTTGAAAGAGGATTGTGTGCCCCCTATAGATGGCCTATATCTTTGCTTGCATACTTGAACAATATCCTAACTTGCCGTAATATCCCCATGTCCATGTGCCAGCTTCATCCCTCAAGATTCCTCCATACCTAGCTTGTCCAAGATCTCCTTTTGAACAGCCATCAGTGTTTAACTTGAGCTTACCTAATCAAGAAAACACCATTTAATTAGTATAGGTAAAGATGGATTAAGAAGGAGAGAGAATTGGAATGCCTCATCAATCTCATGAACATAATCTCTAATGTTCTTGAGAATAGTTTGAATGGGGTGGTCAATACTTTCAAAAACTATTTGATTTCGATCTTTCCAAATCTTCCAAAGGGTGACAATGAAGAAAAAAGGCCATTTTTTTTTCCAAGAAACAAAATTTTATTTTTCTTGTCAGAGAACACCTATTCATGAAAAGGCAGCCTACAACCTTCCTCCCACAATTTGAGATTTTTTTTATTTCAGTCCAGATATCCCTGGATTCGGTGCACTCTCTAAAGAGATGTCTCATATCTTCACTGGAGAGCCCACTTCTAGGATAGAGATCAATAGTTGCCATATTACTCCTAAGCCTCATTTGATTGGTTAGCAATCTATCTTTCACAATAAGCTAGAGAAAGCATCTAAGCTTTTGGGGGGTTTTAACCTTCCAAATCCACTTCTAGTCTCTCTTATCCATATCATGATTGACAATGAGTTTATAGGCAGAAGCTGTAGAAAAATTACCCCTCCCAGAAGATCCTATCTAGGTGGGAGAATCAGTATAAGTCACAAAACTGGGTCTATGCACCTTAAGAATCTCTTGGAGGTCTTGTTGAATGACAGTGTTAGCTATGACTTTAGTGTTCCAGTGCCTTTAATCATCCAGGAATAAACTAACCTTATCTTCATCATTAACTTGTGGTGTGTCATAGGTTTGGTCTAGAGGTTTTTGGCCCCCCCACCAGTCATGCCATAGAGATATGGATTCCCTATTTCCCATATTCCATTTGACACCCTTTCTTAGGGTGTCCCTATTCTTGCAAATACTTCTCCAAGCGTAAGATGCTCTCCTTTTCATAGGCCAAGTGAATAGAGTATTATTCTTTAGGTACTTAGCTTTGAGCATCTCACACCAGAGTTTGTCATTATCACTCAAAATTTTCCATCCAAGTTTAGTAAGAAGTGCAGCACTATGATCCCTGGCTCTTCTAATGCCAAGAC
Organism: Camellia sinensis; assembly: GCF_004153795.1. NCBI lineage: Eukaryota > Viridiplantae > Streptophyta > Magnoliopsida > Ericales > Theaceae > Camellia > Camellia sinensis. The sequence goes on along the minus strand of NW_021025202.1, from coordinate 42,377 downwards.
CACCATCTTCTTTTGCTCTACACACATTTTCCTAACTGACTAGGTGCACTTTCCTGCTAGTTTTAGTCTCACCTATAGAAAGTTCTTGTTAATTCTGTCAATCTCATCACATAGATTCCTAGGATGCTCCATGGTTTGCATGTTGTAGTTGGGAATGGCAGACGTAACAGATTGTATAAGAGTGGTTCTACTAGCTAAGGATAACGGTGTGGTTCTAAGTTTGTCAAGGATCTCATTGAACATGCTCTTGTTAACTCTTTTGTGGAGGAGAAGGGATCTTAGGGATTTGCCAAGGTCTTGTGTGAAGGGTATGCCACTTTGGAAGCTTGAGGCTCTAGCTTGGCTACAAGATATGTTCTTGGATACAAAAAGTTTAGATTTCTAATAGTTAATCTTTTGACCAGATACCTCACAAAACTCATTAAGAACCTCCATGATGATTTCACAGTTTGATTGATCAGCTTTAGTAAAAAGGATGAGGTCATCAGCAAAAAAACAAGTGGGATAAAGTTGGGCTATTACTAGAAGCTTTTATTCCTTTCAAAGACCCCTCTTTCACTTTAGACAAGATCATGTTAGATAATCTCTAAATACACAAAACAAAAAAGATAGGAGATCTCCCAGCCTAAGTCCTCTCTTATTGTGGATTCCCTCAATAATTTCCCTATGCCAAAGTATAGAGGACTAGTTGCTTGTAACACAATTCATGATCAATTCAACCCAACTGTCATTGAGATTAAATTCATGTAATGTATCTCTGACAAAATCCCAAGATAGCCTATCATACGCTTTCTTAAGATCAATTTTGAAAATCATATGTAGACACCCCATTTTTGACCGACCTTAAGACTCAGACGTCATCGATTGAGCACTCGGTGATAGTGCGTGTTGTGCTCGTTTCGAGCTTCGGAGTTTTGACTAAGAGCCTTGCCTCCGGGTCTCCGAACTCTTTGTGCTTCGGCTCGGTTTGCGGACCAAAGCCTTGTTTCCCTTCCCGGAGGCAGGGAGAGGTCTTGTAGACCATCTCTCTGTGGTTGTAGACTACTTTTCGTGGTCGTAGGCCACTTTTTCCATTTGGAGACTAGTTTTCAATTTTTGGAGCCTTCGGCCGTGCGCCTTGTCTCCTACTAGCCGATTTTCTGGTCGGGAAACTGGTTTTCTTGGTCTTTGGGCCACCTTTTCTGGTCTCCCACCCCACCATTAGCTTTATTTCAGTGTGGAGACCACCATTTTCCCCTGCCGACCACTATCTTTTCTGGGAGACCACTTTAAGTGGTCGGTCGACCATTGCAAGTAGCAGGTCGGCAGGTCTCCCCCTGTTTTGGCAGACTGTGTAGATGCCAGCTGTGCCAGCTGGAGGGCATAGACTGTATGCTCCATACACATGTATGGAGGGATGGCATCCAATTTTAGCTTCTCCAAGAAGCCTGAACCTTGGTTTTTCTATAAGAGAGGCTCTCTTTCTCCTTGGCAGAGGTTCTGAAATTTCCCCAAGGCATAAGTATATATCTCCCACTATATCCCTATATTTGGTGCCTAAAGAGTGTGTGGTTCTTCACTTTTGCACCACAACTCTTAACCATACACCCTCATCATTAAACTGAGGTTCTTGGAGGACATTTTGGAGGTTAAAAAGCTGGTTCTTGGCTGAGAAATTTGTTGGTATTGCAGTGCTTCAAGGGTATCCTCTTTTCTCCCTTTTAAGCTTTGTTTTGATCATTCTCTTAGCCATATCTGCATGCTTCTCTTGGCTTAACATTGAACTACAAAAAGCTCTATTTTTCAGTCCTTAGCATGTTTGTTTAAGGCCTTTTTTGGTGTTGAGGGCCTTCCACCCTCTTGCATGCCTTGTTTAGTCTTGTTTTGTGCCATGCCTTAAGGCGTTTGGGTTGGTCTTTGCTTGGCCTTTTAACCACTGAAATCCAGTGGATTTTCAGTGGTTAGGCATGTCGTTTTGAGGCCTCAAATCAGAGGGGGGTGATCCCCTCTCTTCTTGCTTTGTTTGCTTGCTTTTTTGGCCTATCAAAGGAGCATGCATCTTCATACTTTCAAGGCTTGGTTAAGGCACTTTTTCATGACTTTTAGGGCCTGCCTTAGCTTTGTCTATGGCTGGTTTGGCCACCTTGTGTTTGCTTCTTGTATGTGTAGTGTATTCCCATTTGTGGCTCATCAAAGTAGCATGTGTTTCTAGCATGTATTGGCTCCATTTCAGTAGATTTTTGGCCATCATTTGACATGTAATGACTCTATTTTTGGCTGGTTTGGTAGCCTCTTGCATGCTCCATATGCTTGTAGTGTAAATCTTGTTTACTAGCTTTGTATGCATGATGTTTTGGCTCATTATCCTAGCATATTTTGGCTATGTTCTAGCATGATTTTGTTCTTATTTTGGGCTGTCTTAGCTCTATTTTGAGGCTTCTTGGTCGATTGAGGCTTGTCATGCATGCTTGTAGTGTAATAGCCTTGACTAGCTTTGAGTTTTGAGGTCTCTTGCATGCTTAACTTGAGGTATTTGCATGTTTTGGCATCATCGAGAATGATATTTCAGAGCATGTAGGGCTGTTACAGTTCCATATTTTCCGCTCTTTAAGTGCTCTTGAGGGTTGTGCTTTTTGTGCCCTATTTGTGAGCCATTGCATGAGCCTCATTTTCGTGCCTTTCAAGCCATCATCCCAACTCATTTTTGCTACTGTTTTGGCCTGCATAGGGTTTGTTTAGGGTTAGTTTAGCCATTTGAGCATTATCTTACATGCCTCTAGTGTAATCCACTTCACTAGCTTTGACGCTTGAGCCTTTCAACATGCATTACATGGGTTGTTGGCATGATTCTAAGTCATTTTGCATGCCATTTCAGTGCTGGAACATATGCCATTGTACCCCATGTTTCATCCTTTCAATACTTTTGGAGAGTTGTGTTTTGAGCCATAAGCTTAGGCCGATATGCATGCATGTTTGTATAGCATTTTGAGTTTCTATCTTAGCATATAAGGCCACTGATTTGGACATGGCTGAGGCCTACCCATTTTGGTTTAAGTCCATTACGCATTGAGTATGCCATGTGGTTCATAGCATTGAGAATGACATGTTGTTGCATGATTGATTATTGCATTTGTGCATGCCATGTCCATTGCCTAGCGTATGCTAGTTACCATGTGCATTGTGTACACTAGTTGTTATGAGCATTGTGTATGCCATGTAGTTCATAGCATTGTGTATACTAGTATGATAGTTGCATGTTTTCATGCTTGTCCCTTGCATCGTGTTCACATGCTTGTTTCATTGCATTGAATGTTTGCACGCTTGAGCCGTATTGTGTACGCCATGCCATATTATTTGTTGCATTGTGTTTGGAATAGGAGTTAGTCCAAACAAGGGAAACGAGGGACGTTTCATACT
>NW_021025202.1:0-14052 GCF_004153795.1 Camellia sinensis | reverse complement strand
TTTGGCACCGAGTCAGGGTTTCCTAAATTTCCCAAAATAAAATATTTAGGTGGCGACTCTGTATCTGGCAAAGCAGTCCATGTTTGGCACTTCTTTCAAAAAATCTGTTTTCGTTGGTATAAGCCCATTTGTCATTTTCATGTCATTGCTCACGAAGTGACCTTCCCCAATCGTACCCAAGTTCCCGAGCCGAGGCAACTTTGGTGATGACGGACACGTGGCCTTTTGGCACCGAGTCAGGGTTTCCTAAATTTCCCAAAACAAAATATTTAGGTGGCGACTCTGTATCTGGCAAAGCAGTCCATGTTTGGCACTTCTTTCAAAAAATCTGTTTTTTTTCTCAAAACGATTTGCCGGATTTGGACTCTTTGGTTCAGACTTAGAACCGTGACAAATTTGAGAGTCCTTGAGCTGTAGTGACCCCAAATGAACAGAACGGGAGCTGGTTCCTCCCGGGGCGTTCGGGGACGTCTACAATGTTGCAAATGTCCACTATTTAACTTTTAGACTAAACAGTGTTAATTATTTGAATAACAGGTTCCTATTTCTGATCTGTATTCCAGATCATTAATTACACATTTTATTTAAATGAAAACTCCGATTAATGAAGAACAAGAAAATTGACAAAAAATGATATAAGGAAAAGAAATATTTTAGTAAATTGTTGTGGGTTTTAAACGCTTGAATATAAAGTACAATTCTTGGGCTTGGAACCCTTTACCTATTCATCGCCATTATGCGTTTATAGCATAGGCTCTTGAGTTCTTTGGGTTTATCCTTTTCTTTCTTATAACGACTTCTTTAACTCTTGATTTCTTTCTCTCTCTCTCTCTCTCTCTCTGATTTTTTGACTTCTAATTTTCGATCCTTTCTCTTGTGTGATGGTTCGCATATTTATGGAGGGTCATCCATTTGATAAGAGTGCCTCATCTTCAATTTGAATTTCAAATTGAATGATAATACTATTTGAATTTCAACTCAAATGATAACGCCATTTGAATTTAGGCGTAACCATATCTGATTAACTGTATTGATATTTTGGATTTTATCCTGTGTGTTGTCCTTATTGTAGGCTCTGCAGGTGTCATCTTTCGTGCGCTCCACGTGTCATTTGAGTATCTTGAATAACGTCACGGAGATATGACATTGTTTTATTTGTGCACTTCAACGGATCAAGTTGATCATTTTAGGAAGTGGTTACCTACAACAATCCTATCACAAGTGCAATATGTGTCATTAACTGGTTGAAATTTATGTGCCAACAAATGCCCACTCATGACTTGCACAAGTGAATTTTCTTAACTGTACAAGTCATGACAATTTGACACTTTTCTCTAGATTCTCTTTAGATCTTGAATGAGATTATTTCTTGGCCTTGGTCCATTTCGGCCACTTTTCAGGCTTTGTATGTTTTTTTTTCATTTATTTATTTATTATTTTTTATGTCATACATGGACCCCCAAAGAATTTAATTAATTCTTTCTCTCTTTCTCTCTCTCTCTCTCTCTCTCTCTCTCTCTTGTTTTTTTTTTTCATGGGGTGATTGCTCTTATAGTCCATGAGCCTTTTACTATTATTTTTTTTGGCATGGCTCCCTTTTTATGGGCTTGATCCTTTTATTTTTATTTTTTATTTTTTTATGTAAGGTTATGGGTAAGGCCCAAGAATTTAATTGGGCCTTTTCTTTTGTAGGCCTCTTTCTCGATTTTATTATGTGAGTTGTAGCTTGCTTTTCGTGCTTCTCGGAAGGCTTTAGTCTCCTCGGATACGATAGCTCTACAGTTCGGACTCTCGTCATTTTGAATCTGGTTTTGCAAGTGCAATGTGAAATAGATACAAACAAATGAGTCCAAATCCAACAAATCTTTTAGAAAATCCATTTATTATCGGAAATGCCAAAAATGGACAGCATTGTCAAATTTCAGAGTCGCAACCTAAATATTTTTCGGCAATTTAGGAAACTCGTGACTTGTGCCAAAGGCCACTTGTCTGTCATAACCAAAGTTATCTTGGTTTGGGAACTTAGGTATGAGAGAGGAAGGTCATGAATTAAGCACCCCACTTAGTATATGCTCATGTTCTGATTATTATGCTAACTTTAATAGGTAAAGCACAAAAGTATAGACTATTTCACTCATTCTGGAACGCTTTGATTTCTTGTTTATTTTGAAGAAGAGTTTTGAATAAATGCCACGTGAAAAAGCAAGCTCATACGTACATTAATCAAATCATCCCAATTTGAGCGAAATAGCCTTTATTCACAGGCATTCAAAGAGATATTTCACATAAGCACTTAGCCTCATGGTAATATGCTTTGACATAACAACACTAATATGCATGCAATATGCTAAAGCAAGAATTGCTCACCTAGTACTCGACTGAGGCAGGCAAAAATAGAACAAAATAGTTAGGAAAATTCATGCTCTAATATGCAAGTGACTAATACATCCATCAGATTCGGCTTCTTAGCCAAACCCTTACGTATGCAAAAATCGGTGCAAGTCATGGCAATGATATGAGAAAAAAATATGATACTACATGCAACCATAGTAAGCAAGTAAATAAAATGGAGAAAGAACAGGGTTGAAAGACATACACAATATTACAAGTGTTACAAATTTGCCCTTGCATAAGAGGGTCTGAATGTCCGAATGTTCTAATTAATTACAAATTCGAATGAATAATTACCTAATTTATTACAACAATAATATAAGAATGAACAAGGATCACTACTTTGTCTGCCTTTTGGGAAACTACTTTGTTCACCCTCAGCCACTGCATTGTGTTTTCAGCAAACTGCACTGTGTATCATACTTTGGAGTCTGGTCGGCCCACAAAGGGGCCCGGGCAAGTCCAAAGAAATTTGGTCGCACTCTACTTTGGTAAAAAGACTATTTTCTGTACTAAGGTAAAATAGTACAGACAGAGTGTTTCTAAGAGATGTTTGTCCTCTCTGCCCTTCCCTATCATGAAGATGTTCAAGGGAGGAATAGATTACCTTCTGAAATCATTAACCAATGCAAATTTGTTGCATGATGATCTTTGAAGCAATAGGATAAGAATTCAATAAACAAAACAAAGAAAGACAAACAGTAACTCCTTTCTATCATGAAATTGGTCAAGAAAGAGACAGGCATGCTTAACTCACAAATCATCAAGTCACAAGATAACATGATGACCATGGGGCAACCAAAAAGGAACAAAAGTAATAACTTAAAAAGTGTTGTCAACTCATCTCCCTAGTCATGGAATAAGGATGAAACATCCATCTCTATGCTACAAATTGGAACTAGGAGAGAGTTTTCAACACCTCTCAAGAAAGAGCTCTCTTAGAGAATCAAAGCAAGTAACAAAAATTTAAACACACAACTTGCCAAAGTTGTTGACAACTCCCCTTTTTCATGGAACAAGGATGAGACATCCATTTCCATGTTTCGAAAAGAGATCGAAAAAGAGTTTTTCAACACTTTGAATGCGGAAGCTACTACCTAGCTTCAAGGTGGACTACAAGAATACGAAAGCAAGAAATTTACACTAGTTAAGCAAACTTGTGGCAGGGTGGCTTAGCCTAAGCTCTAATCCTTCCATGACCATAAGGTTCCAAGTAAAGCTACAACAAGGTAAAGACAATCAACTCAATGGATTGGCTGCTATATCCTAAACACACCAAATCCGAGAGGACTTACAACAACACAAATATGATATTCAAAGCGTAGGAAGTAAGAACACAAGTAGTGGAGAGGACTAGTACCCTTTTGTAAGCCTATATTCAATTCACAACATACAAAAACAACCTAAAAACAATGCCTAAAAGGTACTGAAATTTACCAAATAAAGTGAAAAGAAAGCAAAAAAATGGAAGAAAAACAAAGAGATGCACAACTAGTGAGCAAGCTAATGAAAGGGTGGCTAGTTCACTCACTTGTAACCAAGTTTTAATCACATTTTTAAGCTTAAAATAGCTTTGAAATCAGTATGAAAAAGCAAAGAAAAGGGAAAGAAAAGATGGTGAAATAGCTCAAAGTTTACATCTTGAAAGAAAGGAAAAACTTCTTATTTAACAAACCACAAACCAAGCACTCTCAAGGAGCTGAAATGGTATTCTCAATCTCAGCAAAAGCTTTAAGTCCAAGCTTGTATGGTGTATTTATTGTGAATGTATATTGCAAGAGAGGAGAGAGCAGTGTTGAGCAAGCTATAGGCTCTTGGATATTTTTTCTAACCAAACCATAAATGAAGGGCTTGTATTGACAGACAAAAAGCTTCTCACGTCGGAAATATCAAGAAAGAGTCTGTTGGTGTAAGGCATGCACATTGGGACAGCTGGCTGTCTCAAAATATTTGTTGTCACTAAATATGGTTGGCTAACCAATGAATTGTACGACCGGCCCAAAAGGTGGCCTTCCTGGTCCAATTTTAGTCTGGCTGCTAGGGAGATTCGGCCATCCCCAAATACCCACAGCCGAGTCCAAACTACCCACGACTAGGTCAAAAGTTTGAAAAGATGATATTTTCAGGCTCTAAAACATTTTGTTCAAAATGGGGTGAAAGATTAGGATTATAAGCTCAAACATGTCCGCTCGAGCGTAGAAAGCCACGCTCGAGCGAGACCCCTGTTTTCTGAAAATTTTGAAAAGTGTTTTAAAGTACATCTTTGTATCCTCATTTCATCCTAGGCATTCCTAGGCCTAGTTTAAGGCATCTTAATGAGGATAATGCTATAGAACCACACCGAGTCAAGATAGGAACTAAGTTATTGTTTCCCAAACGTGCAACTTAGTGTGTGTTCATCCTGTAACTGTGTAGGGTTAGCATCCGAGGACGCTCACTAGCCTATCTATAGCCCAGAACTTTGTGAGTAACAATGTTGTAAAGATATATTCAATCATGAATACTTTTTGAATGATTAACTGTACTGCTTTCTAAAATGATATTTATTATTGAATGAATGCTTGTCCTATTTGCGAACTGTATTCGCGGCATCCATAACAATTTACTGTTACTGCACTATACTGCTACTGTCACAGAGATCTCTGTCGGTTCCTATGTTGGTACCACTATTATTTACTGATATGATGGCCATCAACTGACTGTTCGGTCTGTCAAGACCTACTGTACTGTTTGCTATTAGATGTACCACTTATGACTGCTATGATCGAATGACTGATATACTGTTATAACTAACTGTTTTAAATACTGAAAGGACATTCATTCTTAACCTCTTTACGCATATGTTATTCACTGGGCTTTAGCTTACTGTTTATATATATATGTAGGTGTCCAGGCACCGGATCGGAGCTAGGAGCGTTGGGTTAAACTCTCTTTTTGTCAAGCCAACCAACGTGCCTCACTGCGAGGTTCCAAATGTGTTCAAGCTTAGGCTTTTTGGGGTGTCTCAGTCCACCCTTTTGTCTCTGTTTTGTAATACTGTATAAACCTGTAACTGTACTGTTCTAATAGGGATTAGGTCCCTGTCCTGGATGATTGTATATGATATGTGTATGTACATACTGTTTTGCTCATGAATGTGAATATGTATAGAAAAGTCTTTTTGCATACAAACTGTCACAGCTTATTGGACATCTTTTTATTACTATTTTGGCTTCCGCCAGCCCCTGTACTCTGTATTACTGTTATTACTGTTAAGCAGGCCTTCGGTAATCACGAATTACTGGCCGGTTACGGTGCTAAACCCATAGGGGCGGGTTTGGGTCGTGACAGAATAGTATCAGAGCGATACTAAACCACGAGTTATACCGCACACATGTGTCCAAATGAGCTATAGGATGTCCTAGAAAAGTGAATAGGGCATTACATGAGCATTAATAAGTGTGTGTGGCCATGACATGAATATATGTGCTAATGTGTTAATATGTTATGTATGCAACTGTTTATGTTTATAATTGCCATAATTGTCTATAGTGAAATGGATAATGCAAGAAATACTGATGAACCTGAATCATCTGAGGCCAGAATGGCAAGGCTCGAAAGAACAGTTGAACTGCTAACTAAGGCCTTAAGGCTGCAACAGAACCAACCGCCCCCACCTCCTCCGGTACAGCCAGAACCGAATGTGAATGATGACATAATTGCCCTAACGCAGAAGCTCAGTAAAATGACCGTCATTTCAAGGAGGCCTTGAACCATTAAAGGCCGAAGCATAGGTCCTAGAGATCGAGAAATTGTTTGAAGTCTTTCCGTGTTCTGAAGCACACAAAGTGCTACTGCCTACCTTCACTTTGCAAGAGGAGGCCAAAAGGTGGTGGATACTGGTCCGCGACACCAATACTGCTATAACTTGGGCTTAGTTTAAGGGAGCCTTCTTTGAGAAATACTTTCCACAGTGTGTCAGGGACCAAAAAGTGACTGAATTTGAACAACTGAAATAAGGCACTATGTCCATAGCTAAGTACGAATTGAAATTCACTGAGCTCGCCAGATATGCACCACACATGGTGGATACCGATTACAAAAAGGCCAGGAAGTTTGAAGGCGGCCTTAATGTTGAAATCCTCAACAGAATCAATTTTCTGAAACTACTGAAATATGTAGATGTTCTTGACCGAGCAATAATGGCTGAGTCGAACATCGAGGCACTGAAACAGACTGAAACACCAGCGATCGAGTGGCGTGGTAAGAGATGAGGCTTTAAGTTCAAGAAAGGCCGAAATACTTTATTGAATAAAAAGCAAAATACAGGGTCAACAACCAGTTCCAGTCAGGGAAATGGTTTCATACCGTCCTGTTCTGAATGTGGTAAGAAACATAAAGGGGTTTGTTATAAAATCTCAGGTGCTTGTTACAGGTGTGGCAAGGTGGGCCACATGGTCAAAGATTGCCCTGCCGCTCCTTAGGGCAATAGTAAAGCTGCAGCCAGCGCCGCAATATCAACTGTTACACCAAAATCTAATCCCAAAGCTACCAGAAAAGAGCCTATAAGGCAAGGCCGAGTGTTCGCACTCGTACCGGGAGATGTACAGAATACCAAGACCGTTGTGTCAGGTATACTCTCAATTTGTGCTCAAAATGCTTATGTTCTGATTGATTTGGGGTCTACACATTCATATGTATCGCATGCTTTTTCGCGAAAATTAAATAGACCACTGGAACCTATGAACTATCTGTTAGCTGTATCTTCACCTGTTGGGGGATCTATGACTTGTGCTTATATGTACCCTGCATGTGAAATTATTGTTGGGGATGTTCATTTGTATATTGATTTACTGTCTCTGAATATTGATCACTTTGATGTGATATTGGGAATGGACTGGTTAACAAAATATCATGCTACCATAGACTGTGTAACAAAACCAGTTGTTTTCCGTCCACCTGGACTGCCTGAATTTGTGTTTAATGGAGTTAGAGTAGTGCCTCCCCCATATCTGATTTCGTCTATGAAAGCTTTTAAACTAATTAAAAATGGGTGTAAAGGGTATCTGTGTTGTGTATTGATTGTACCTACTGATGCTAAAACTGATGTGAACAATATTCCTATAGTTAGAGAATTTCCAGATGTTTTTCCAGATGATTTGCCAGGGGATTTGATTGATAGGGAGATTGAATTCACCATTGATGTGATTCCAGGTATACAGCCAGTATCTAAAGCTCCTTACAGAATGGCACCGATTGAATTGAAAGAGTTGAAAGTTCAACTACAAGAACTGCTAGACAAGAAGTTCATCAGGCCTAGTACTTCGCCATGGGGCGCTCCAGTTTTATTTGTAAAGAAGAAAGACGGCTCATTGAGACTTTACATTGACTACCGTGAACTGAACAAGGTAACAGTGAAAAATAAATATCTATTGCCTCGTATTGATGATTTATTTGACCAGTTACAGGGTGCCCAAGTGTTGTCCAAAATTGACCTTAGATCTGGATACCACCAGTTGAAAGTCAAGACAGGGGACATTGAAAAGACTGCCTTTCGAACGAGGTATGGACATTATGAATTCTTAGTTATGTCTTTCGGAGTTACCGATGCACCTGCTGCATTTATGGATCTTATGAACAGAATTTTCAAACCATACCTTGATGAATTTGTAGTTGTTTTCATAGATGACATTTTAGTTTATTCCAAAAGCACGGAAGAACGTGAACACCATTTGAAAACTGCCCAACAGACCCTAAGAGAACAGAAATTGTATGCTAAACTGACCAAATGTGAATTTTGGCTTGACAATGTAATGTTTTTGGGACATGTAATCAGTAAGGATGGAATTTCAGTTGATTTGCAGAAAATTGAAGCAGTAGTGAATTGGCCTAGACCGACAAATGTTACCGAAGTCCGAAGTTTTCTAGGCTTAGCCGAGTATTACAGAAAGTTTGTCAAAGACTTCTCCAAAATTGCCCTACCACTGACTTAATTGACTCAAAAGGGGATATCATTTGACTGGACCGATCAAAGAGAATCAGCCTTTCAAGAGTTAAAGACTCGACTTGTGACTGCACCGATTCTTACCCTACCCTTAGGTACGAATGGTTATACTATATTTAGTGATGCTTCTTATATGGGTTTGGGATGTGTTTTAATGCAGAATGGTAAAGTTATTGCGTATGCTTCCCAACAACTGAGACCGCATGAAAAGAACTACCCGATCCATGATTTGGAACTTGCTGCAGTAGTGTTTGCATTGAAAATCTGGCGTCACTTCCTATATAGGGCAACATGTGATGTGTATATAGACCACAAGAGTTTGAAATACTTCTTCACACAGAAAGAACTGAATATGAGGCAGCGAAAATGGTTAGAACTGATAAAGGATTATGATTTGAAAATTTTGTACCATCTAGGAAAAGCTAACACCGTTGCCGATGCACTGAGTCGGAAGTCGATTGGAAATTTAGCCTGTTTACTCACCGGACAAAAAGAATTGCTAGGTGACCTTGAAAAATTTGAAGTCGAGATTGTTTTGCAGGAACAAGGTGGAACCTTAGCTGCTATTTCTGCTCAACCGGCACTTATTGAAGAGATTAAAGAGAAACAACAACAGGATGACTTCTTGAAGAAGATCATCGATGAACGAGAATCTAAATCGAGGCCAGATTTCAAATTTGAGAACAATGTACTCAAAATTTCAGGGAAGGTTATGTGTACCAAGTGATTCTGAACTGAAAAGAAGAATTCTGCAAGAGGGCCACAATTCGAAACTGTCTATCCGTCCAGGAAATACGAAAATATACCAAGACTTGAAACTGAATTTCTGGTGGCCGGGATGAAGAAAGAAATTGCTGACTTTGTGTCGAAATGTCTTCATTGCCAACAAGTTAAAGCCGAACATCAACGACCCGCAGGCTTACTGCAACCCTTACTGATACCGGAGTGGAAATGGGAACATATCACCATGGATTTCATTGTTGGTTCACCTCGCTCCAGTAAAGGTATGGACTCAATTGGGTTATTGTTGATAGACTGACTAAATCTGCTCACTTCTTACCTGTCAAAACAATTTATAATGCGAACAAATTGGCTGTAATCTATATTGATAAGATTGTTAGATTTCATGGAGTGCTTGTGTCCATTGTTTCTAATAGGGACTCGAAGTTTACATCGAGATTCTGGAAAAGCCTACAAACAGCATTGGGTACTGAACTGAGACTGAGTAGTGCATACCATCCTCAGACAGATGGCCAGTCAGAAAGAACCATCCAGACTCTAGAGGATTTACTGAGAATGTGTGTCCTTGATTTTCAGGGAAATTGGGAAAGCCACTTACCGTTGGCTGAATTCGCCTACAACAACAGTTTTCATTCAAGCATTGGTATGGCGCCTTTCGAGGCTTTATATGGCAGGAAATGTCGATCTCCTGTCTGCTGGGCAGAAATTGGAGATGGGCCTTTGCTTGGGCCCAAAATTGTACATGAAACCACTGAAAAAGTGAAACTGATTCAACAGAGACTGAAAACCGCACAAAGCCGACAGAAAAGTTATGCGGATGTTCGAAGGCGAGACAGAGAGTATGAAGTAGGTGATCACGTTTTTGTTAAAGTGACACCGATGAAAGGGCAGACCCGTTTTGGGGTTAAAGGCAAGTTAGCGTCGAGATATGTCGGACCATACAAGATTATTGAAAAGATTAATCCGGTGGCGTATCAAGTAGCGCTTCCTCCTGAAATGAAGCATATGCATAACGTGTTCCATATTTCAATGTTGAGGGATTACCTCTGGGATCCCTTCTATGTGATTAAGCCTACCCGTGTAGTGCTAAGTGATGACTATACTTATGAAGAACAGCCTATTCAGATTGTAAACAGACGGATTAAGAAGTTGAGGAACAAAGAGATTCCGTTAGTGAAAGTTGATTGGCAAAACCATGGTGGCGTATATGCCACTTGGGAAAGGGAAGACGATATGATCAAGAGATATCCTGAACTGTTCCCTCTGAATCCAATATTCTTCCAACATGAAGGTAATTCGAGTTTGGAGGACCAAACTCTTTGTAAGGAGGGGAGACTGTGACAACCCTCACCACTGATTAGTGCTAATCTATGATTAAGCATGTTAAGTGACTGATTGACTGAAATTCTGAACTGACTGATTGAGTGTATTAGTTTAAATGTAAATCTATCTGTTTGACTGCTAAATGATATGTTCATGTTTTATGTTTTAAACTGCAAATTAAAGGCCTTATTGGCGGCCGAATCCGAAACTGATTAGTGTTTTATGCTAATTAGAATTTATGTGATTTTATGATAAATTTAATTGAAATTTGATTTGGTATGATGTGTGATTAAATTAGGTTAATTATTGAGAAGTTACATAGTTTGATTTAATTACAACTTTGCCATTTGAGTGGGCCACTACACCAAACCTTGTCTAAGGCTTAGTCTTGCATTACAAACATTTGCTCAGCCATTATTCTTGAGTGTATAGCTGACTAGAGAGGGAGAATAGGGAGTTAGAGTGAATTCATCTTGAATTGCTTGGAATCTTGAAGAAATTGTGAGAGATTTGCCTTCTTGAGCCTCCATACCTCTAATTCAAGACTTAGGTAAGGAATTCCAACCTCTCCTTGTTGTATTTAAGCTTGTTCATGCATGGTTCTTGAGCCTTTAGTGATTTAAGTCAAGTTTGGGTCTCATGATGTTGAATTGGAGCCTAGTTCATGCATGCATGCCTTTACTTTTAAGTTTTGAAGTTGTCCTTCATGAAATTGTACATGCATGCTCATATTTTTATAATAGACCATGTTTTCACCTTGTCTTTGAAAGAATTGGCTCATTAGAGCATGAAATTGAAGCTTGAAATGGTTTAAATTCATGCATGGTTGCATGTTCTTCATATTCATGGAAATTGGTTTGAATTGGATTTATTTGAAACACCCTTGGGCTTTGATTTTACAAATTGAGTTTTGAATCATGTTAAAGTATGAGTTTTGATGTGTTTTCTGGAAAATTGGCCCAAGAGGATCGAAATTTATGGTTTAAAACTTGGTTTTGAGCTTAAGGTTCAAATCTGGAATTTCCAGAATTTGGACTCACGCTTGAGCGGGGTGACTGGCGCTCGAGCGGGGAAATCGTGCTCCCAGCATTTTGTTCTGTTTTGAATTCCGCTTGAGCGGAATAATTGACGCTCGAGCGGGGCATTGTGTCTCATGCTCGAGCGGGTGTCGAGCGCCCAATCGAGCGTGATTTTCGCCTATCCAGCACTTTTGACTGTTTTGCAGAACGCTCGAGTGGATAAGTCTACGCTCGAGCGGATTAACCTACGCTCGAGCGTGACCCCTATTTTCTGAAAAGTCTGGAAATAACTTTTTAAGTGCATCTTTGCATCCTCATCTCATCCTAGGCATTCTTAAGCCTAGTTTAAGGCATCCTAATAAGGATATAGATGTAGAACACACCGAGGCAATTAGGGATTAAGTTATTATCCTTCCCAACTGTGTAGCTTAGTGTGTGTTCAATCTGTAACTGTGTAGGGTTGGCGACTGGGGACGCGCTCTAGCTTACTGTAGCCTAGAACTCTGTGAGTAACAACTGTCTAAAGATATGTTCAAAATGATTATCTTCAGAACAATTGAACCGTACTGCTTTCTGAACTGATACTGTTAATTGAATGAATGTATGTCCTATATTCTGAACTGTATTGTGGCATCCTTAGCAACTACTGTTTACTGTTACTGCTACAGAGATCTCTGTCGGTTCCCTCGTTGGAACCACTACTGTTACTGACTGATGGCCATCATTTACTGCTCGGTCTTTTTAAGACCTACTGTTTACTGTACTGTTATGCTAATGGATGTACCACATATGACTATATCGACTGAACGACTGAAATACTGATTTAATGAACTGTTTTCATTAGTGTAAGGACATTCATTCTTAACCTCTTTACGCATTGTGATATTCACTGGGCTTTAGCTCACTGTTCTTATATATATGTAGGTGTGCAGGCACCAGACCGCAACTAGAAGCGTCGGGGTAAACTCCAGTTTTGTCAAGCCAACCGTTGTGCCTTACTGCGAGGTTCCAAGCCTGTCAAGCTACGGCTTAGTGGTGTTTTTAAATTCCCCGTCTGTTTCTGTATCTGTCCTGTTCGACTGTATGTCGCGATATCTTGGGCACCTCATCGCACTGTTTTGTGCACATCATTTGCATTTTGCATGCATTTTGTCGCGATATCTTGCGCACCTCATCGCACTGTTCTGTGCACATTACTTGCATTTTGCATGCATTTTGTCGCGATATCTTGCGCACCTTATCGCACTGTTTTGTGCGCAAAACTTGCATTTTGCATGCATTTTGTCGCGAAATCTTGCGCACCTCATCGCACTGTTTTGTGCACAAAACTTGCATTTTGCATGCATTTTATCGCGATATCTTGTGCACCCCATCGCACTGTTTTGTGCACAAAACTTGCATTTTGCATGCATTTTGTCGCGATATCTTGCGCACCTCATCGCACTGTTTTGTGCACAAAAATTGCATTTGGCATGCATTTTGTAGCGATATCTTGCGCACCTCATCGCACAGTTTTGTGCACATTACTTGCATTTTGCATGCATTTTGTCGCGATATCTTGCGCACCTTATCGCACTGTTCTGTGCACATTTCTTGCATTTTTGCATGCATTTTGTCGCTCGCATATCTTGCGGCCAACCCTCATCGCACTGTTTGTCACCATTACTGCATTTTGCATGCATTTGTCGCGGATATCTTGCGCCCTCATCGCACTGTTCTGTGCCCACACTACTGCATTATGCATGCATGTTTGTCGCCGATATCTTCCGACCTCATCGCACTGTTTTGTGCAACATTACTTGCATTTTGCCGATGCCATTTTGTCCATATCTCGCACCTCATCGCATGTTTTTGTGCCACAAAACTCGTGCATTGTTGCATGCATTTTGTCGGCGATATCTTGCGCCACCTCATCGCACAGTTTTTGACATTACTTGCATTTTGCATGCATTTTGCGCCATATCTTGGCGCACCTCATCGCACTGTTTGGTGCACATACTTGCATTTGCATGCATTGGGTCGCCGATATCTTGCGCACCTCACCGCACTGTTTTTGTGCACATTCTTGAATTGTGCATGCATTTTGCGCGATATCTCCGCACCTCATCGCACTGTTTTTGCACATTACTGCATTTGCATGCATTTTGTCGCGATATCTTTGCGCCAACCTCCCCGCAATGTCCGGGCACAAAACTTGCATTTTGCACGCATTGCCGATATCTTGCGCCCTCATCGCACGTTTGTGCACATTACGTGAATTTTGCCATGTTTTTGTCGCGATATCTTGCGCACTCATCGCACTGTTTGTGCACAAAACTTGCATTTTTGCATCGCACTTTGTCGCGATATCATGCGCACCTCATCGCACTGTATTTTGTGCACCATTACTTGCATTTTGCATGCATTTGTCGCGATATTTGCGCACCTCTCGCACTGTTTTGTGCACATTACTTGCATGTTGCATGGTTTTGTCGCGATATCTTGCGCACCTCATCGCACTGTTTTGTGCCACAAACTGCATTGTGCTGCATTTTTGCGCGAGTCGTCCGCACCCACATCGACACCTGTTTTGTGCACATTACTTGCATTTTGCAT
>NW_021025201.1:6321-23831 GCF_004153795.1 Camellia sinensis | reverse complement strand
CAATCGGTTTCAGGCCGAGGCCTGAGGATTCTTTGCCGATTTCGAAGCTGCTGAAAGTTAAAAAATCAGCCTCTACTTTAACAAGAAATCTGCCGAGGGCCAACCCTCAGGGTCTACAACAGTCAAAAAGCGGCCAAGGTCATTCGTCTGCGACGACCTCAGCTTCGAAGAAGCCCGCCGTCCTGGCCTGATTTATCCTGGAGGATAGGCCCATCATGCTAGTGAAAGTGCTGATGATATTAACGTTGCTGGTCGGCGCTTAAGCACTACTCTTTCTTCTACAAATGACTTGGATGCGAAATGCCAAGTTTTTAGTGAGTAATGAAAATTACGCCTGATGCTTGCCAACACTCTGCTAAGTAGGTATTTTCTGTCTGTACTTGTGATTCTTTCCTTTCGTTCTTCACTGAGAGTACTGTCTCACATTTCCTGGTTCTTTTGCAGGCCATAAGCATGCCCACTCATTTTCCATGCAAGCCTTTGAAATCGTCAAGGTTGGTTGATTATTGAAAGGGAAGCATTCTTCTAATGAAGAGAGAGATCAAGGTCTCTTGAGCATAAAAATGAAAAAATTGGAGATCAAGCCGAGGCTGCAACTAAGGTTCAAACCTAGCTCTTTGAGAAGGCGAGCTGCTGAGGCCAGTTAATAAAGGTTGCTGAGGCCGAGAAAAGAGAGGCGGGTTCAGAAGGCCCAAGCGGGGAGAAAGAACTCCAGCAAGCTCTGGCCAAACTTTAAAAGAGGCCGAAATCAAAGAGGCCAGGATGAAAAAGGCCTATGCTCAAGGTATGGCCGACGTCGTCAGAGGACTACAAGCCTTCAAGTCAGGCAGGCATGCAACAGGGATTCCCTTGGTTGGATGTCCTTGATAAAGAAGCTTGACCTTCCTGCTTCGACTCGCCATTGCGTCAGGCCGACCGCTATTGACGCTATTCTTCCGTTACCATTTCCTCCACACTCTCTCCTGAAAGTGAAATCAGAAGTTTGAGGCCAGAGCCGTGGAGGAAGATGAAGAAAAAGTGATGGTGAGGCCTTGGTGAGAAAACCCAAGAAATGCTGCCGAAGTCAAGTCCTCCTCCTCTGAGCTGGTTAATGGACTTAACTGTCAAGATGAGGGGGTGATGATCTGAGGAAGTGCCCAGCGGAGTCTTGTTCAAGGGTATCTATCATCTGACCTCTCCTCGGCGCTGACTTGAAAGAAGTCCTTGAACAACAACATTGGCAGAGATAGAATGCCGAAATACAAAGTCGGAGAAAGTGGCGAGGAAGATTCCACCTGAATCGTCCGAATCCCTCCCTGCAGTTGGCTTAATGCTGAAGAATAATCTTGAAAATGTTTTTTGTAGCTTTTTTTTTCTGTATTTTGGCATTTTGGTACTTTCTGGGTAATGCAGAAACTCTTCCTTTTTGGCCGACGTGGCTTCTTCAATATGTACTGGCGACCAGTTTCTTGTCTTTTGAATGTTTCAATCTTTGTGATATATAGTCTTGTTGCTTAGAAAATTTTTGCATATTTCCTCATGTTGCTTCTTTATTGCAATCTCCTCGGGTTCAAACCTCGGGTATAACCATGAGACTTTTACTTCGCAAGATATGTTCCTGCAGTCTTTCTCATAGATTTCAACAGTATTAAATAGTAATCTAGTCCTACCTACTTGTAAATTGCTACAAATTTCAACAAGTAATGAACAATATACTTAGCCTTTATTTTTTAACCTGTTAAACTTACTGTATACCTCGGGCGGGTGATCATACGTCGGCTTAACATAAAATCTGTAAATTGCTTAACAAATTTTCAACAAGTGGTTAAGCATAATTCCCTTGGGTTTAACCGACCCAAACATTGCTAAATGAGATTAAGCAATAACCGGCCTATCTTCCACATTGTAAATTGCTAACAAATTTCAAAACAATGAAGATAAGGATATCAGTTTAATTCCAACTTGTAAAATTGCTACAAAATTTCACAACAAGTGGATTAAGGATAACTATCGGCTTAACTTCAGCTTTGTAAATGGCTGACAAATTTCAACAAGTGAAGATAGAGGAATCAGCTAATTCCAACTTGTAATTGCTAAAACAAAAATTTCAACAATGGTTAAGGAATAAACATCGGCTTAACTTCAACTTGTAAAATTGGCTACAAATTCCAACAAGTGAGATAAGGAATCAGCTTAATATTCAACTTGTAAATTGCTACAAAATTTTTAACAAGTGGATTAAAGGAATAACAATTCCAGCTTACTTCAACTTGTAAATTGCTCAAAATTCAACAAGTGAAGGATAAGGAACAGGCTTTAATTCCAACTTGTAATTGCACAATTCAAACAAGTGGATAGAATAACATCGGCTTTTAAACTTCAACTTGTAATTGCTACAAATTTCAACGTAAGATAAGGAATCAGCTTAATTTCCAACTTGTAAATTCTTTACAAATTTTCAAACAAGTGGAATAAGGATAAACATCGGCTTACTTCAACTTGTAATTGCTACAAATTTCAACAAGTGAAAGATAAGGAATCAGCTTAATTCAACTTGTAAATTTGCTAACAAATTTCAAACAAGTGATTAAGGAAATAACATCAGCTTAACTCAAACTTGTAAATTGCTACAAATTCCAACAAAGTGAAGATAAGACTCAGCTTAATTCCAACTTGTAAATTGCTACAAATTTCAAAAAGTGGATTAAGGAATAACATCCGGCCTTAACTTCAACTTGTAATTGCTACCAATTCCACAAGTGAAGATAAGGAATCAGCTTAATTCCAACTTGGTAAATTGCTACAAATTTCAACAAGTGGATTTTAAGGAATAACATCAGCTAAACTTCAACTTGTAAATTGGCTACAAATTTCAACAAGTGGAAGATAAGGAATTCAGCTTAATTCCAACCTTGTAAATTGCTACAAATTTCAACAAGTGGATTTTAAGGAATAACATCGGCTTAGCTTTGAGTTTGATATTTGTCTTCAAAACATCCATGCTATAACTTTATTTAATCGATCATTTGAAAGGATTCTGAAAAGTACTTTAATTGATAACATCGGCCAAACAATGACGTTTTCTAATGATAGAAAAAATTTCAAATTACCAAGTATTCCAAGGTCTGGGCAATGTTTTGCCCTCATTGTCCTCAAGCCGATATGCTCCATTCCCAGTTACTGAAAGTAACTCTGTAGGGTCCTTCCCAGTTTGTGGGCCCAAGCTTGCCTTCCCTGGGATCCACTTTTGTTCCCGACGACTTTTCTTAGGACTAAGTCGGCCAACTTGAAAATCTCTTGGATTGACTCTCTTGTTGTAAGCTCGGCAAGCCTGTTGTTGGTATACTGCGAGCTGAATTGCAGCGCTTCTTTTCGTCTCTGCTTGTTTCCTTTTGCATATGCCGACATTCTTTCGTCTCTGGCTGCAAATTCTCCTGTTGACTGGTAACAATTAATTGTGAATCACAAATAAACAATTACCTCGTCTGCCTCTGCTGCTGCTGGCTAGCTTTTAAGCCCTGCAATTAATGCCTTCAATATTCTGCTTCGTTATTGGAGGCCTTTGAACCCAGACGGATGGACTGTTCTTATAATTATCTCCATATGAGATATCAGCAGTATCTCGCTCCTCGCTCCCTGGCGGTTTGAACTTCCATCGACGAAATAGTACTGAATGAATCGCCGATGTGATGCTGCATGGCTGAGCTTTTCTTTCTCTTGCTTTTTTGTCTTGACTGGGATTCTTTTTGCTTGTCGGGCAATGTTCCTTCTTGGCTCGCAGAGCCCGAGGTGTGATGGCTTCAGGTGTGAGTTCTGCGACGAAGTCGCCAAAACTTGGCCTTTTATTGCTGTTCTTGGCCTAATTCTAGGTCACAACTGGCCTAGTGTTACTGCCATTTTGCTATTCTTCCTGTTAAGTCTCCTTGATGTAATAAGGACTTCAGTGGGTGCTCTGTTAGAACCACAATCTTGTGTGGCCTGAAAGTAATGGCTCAATTTCTTTGAGGCCCATTACCAAGGCTATGCATCAATATTTTCCAGTGGTAGGTACTTGTTTCCAGCGTTAGCCAGAGTTTTGCTTACGTATAGACAGCCTTTTGCTCCCTTTTTCCTCTCGATTTAGCACTGCACTGACTGGGTGTTCAGAGACTGCTAAGACAAAAAACAATTCTCCCTGGGATTGGGTTAGAAGGACCGGGGTTGTGGTCAAGGTACTCTTTTTTAGGTCGCTAAGGCAGTTCAACTTCTTTCCGTTCCAACGGAAAGTCTGTGGCCTTTTTTTTAACCAGTTAAAAGAAGGGTCTGCACTTGTCTGAGCTTCTGCTGATGATTTGGTTTAGGGCTGCGGCCCTTCCAGTGAGCACTTGACATTGTTTTGGCGATGTTGGACTCTGTAGTTCCAGGATGGCCTTAATTTGGTCTGGGCTGGCTTCAATGCCCTTTCTGTTACCAGATATCTAGAATTTACCTGACCCAACTCCGAAAGCGCACTTTGGAGGCGTTGAGTCGTAAGCCGATATCTTTTGAGTATGTCAAAGACCTCTTTAGGTCGGCAAGATGACCTTTTGATTTCTTGGTCTTTACGACCATATCATCGATGTAAACTTCTACTCACCGTTTTGCCAATCAGGTGTTTAAACATCTTTGTCACTAACCTCTGATAGGTTGCTCCTGCGTTTTTAGCCCAAAAGGCATTACCCTGTAACAGTACAGGCCTTTCGAGGTGATGAACGCGGTCTTCTCCTCATCTGGAGGGTACATAGCAATCTGGTGGTACCTCTGTATGCATCTAAAAAACTCATCCTTTCATGTCCCGAGGTGGCGTCTACCAGTTGGTCGATTTTGGGCAGAGGAAAGCTGTCTTTCGGGCAAGCTTTGTTGAGGCTGGTGAAGTCTACACAACCCTCCACTTGCCATTCTTCTTTTTTACTACTACTGTGTTGGACAGCCACGTTGGGTACTGGACTTCTCGATGGCCCTGGCTTCAAGGAGTCTGTCTACCTCTTCCTCGATCTGCTTCGACGTGCATTAACGTCGGCCTTCTGGCTCGTTGAATCACAGGTTTTGCCGATCTGTCGACATTCAGACTGTGGCAAGTGACCTCAGGGTCAATGCCAGGCATTTCATAAGGTGTCCAGGCGAACGCCCTCTATGTTTGCTCTTAAAAAAATCTTCCAGTTCTTTTTCTTCTTCTCTGGCTAAGCCTGAGCCAAGAAAGAAAAAATCGTTCTTCGTCGCCCTCCTGGACGAGGATTTTCTTTAGCGCTCTTCGCTTTTCTCGGCTGGCTCTTTCCCAACATCTTCCAGGACTTCCATGTCCTCTCTTCAACTTCTGCTTTCTTTGGTTCCTGTACACTACAGGTGGATTTTATTGCTGCCATGGAGCAATTTTTAGCTTTGTAGTTGATCCCTCTGACTTCTTCAATCCCATTCTCTGTTGGGAACCGGAGTAGTTGATGCAATGTTCGAGGGGACTGCCCCCATTGCATATAACCACGGCCTTCCCAAGGATGATGTTGTATGGTGAGGGTGTGTCGATTACCAGGAATTTCCGTTCTGATCTTCTTAAGTGCCGGCTTGTACTTCTAAGCTTGTTGCACCTAGTGGCCATGTCGGCGTTCCGTTAAAGCCGACCATCGGGCCGCTTGATTGTTCTAGGTCATCGGGGTGAAGGCCTAGCTCTTTGTAACAATCTGACATACATGATGTCACAGGAGCTGCCTTGATCTATTAGGATGCGTTTAACTTGGCACTCCCCGACCTGTAGGGATACTACCAAGGCATCATTATGCGGGTGTTTGGACCAGTTCTAGGTCAGCTTCAGTAAAGGCTATTATTGCCCTTGGCATTCTTCTGGCCGATGTCTCTTTTCCCCGACTTGATAAATATGCTGTAAATGTCTTACCCTCTGGGTTCTCCTCTGATTTCGTTTTCATTGACCCTTGAGTGGATTACATTGACCACCCTTGGTTCTCCTGCTTGTGGTAGCTGTGCTGGGGGAGGGGGTGCTGCTGGTGCTTGGGCAGCCTTGCCTGCTCTTCCCTTGTTCTGGCCTCATCGACCAGGTCCCTCAGAAGGCCTTGTCTTACTAGGTCCTCCAAGTGTGCTTTTAAGGCTCTGCAACCTTAGTTGGATGCCTTCTTCATTGTGGTAGGCACAACGTCTACACGTTCCTTCCCATGAATTCCGCTGGTGCTCTTGCCGAGCCCTGAAATAAGGTTGATTTCGAATCCGATCCAAGATTTTATGGATTGGGATCCGGAATACTGTGGTTACCGCCTGTTTATTTCTTAATTCTATTTCTTGTTTGGTCCGCCCATTGTTGATTCGGCCTCGCTTTGGCGAGCCGTTCCCCCTTTCTTGTTTCACCTCTTTGTTTCCCGATGTATCTTCTTCGGCCCTGGCATATTTCTCAATACTTGCCATGAAGTTCTTTCCATGCTTTTCGCAATGTTTTTTGCCAAAGACTTCCGTAGAGGGCAGTTCATCTTTCAGGCCGTTCTTGAAGGATACGACTGCTACTTCCTGGTTGCATTCAGGTATTCGGTTGAACACCTTCGTAGTACCTCTTCGCATAGGCCTGAGGCCTTCTTCACTTGGTGATTCGTAGAGCCATTCAAAGCATCAACCCTCAGGGGTTGCAGCTTGTTGGTCACGAATCTGGCCACAAACATCTCGGCCAAGCCTTCCCATGTCTTTATACTTCCTTTGGTAACTTGTGGAACGAATCAGATGCAATTTCCCCAAAGATGGATGAGGGGAAATCTTTGTAGAGCAACGGCTCGTTTCCGCTGTATAGCACCATTGAATTTAGGTACAACCCAACATGAAAGTTGGATCTGATTTACCGTCATAGATTTGAAACCCTCGGCATACTGAATCTTTGGGCGGTTCGAATTTGTCCAGTTCCGCCGAGAAGGCTGTCTTCGTTTCAACTGGGGGTTTACCTCGGCTTCTCCCATTCTGTTGCCTCCTCTTGAGGTGTCCCTCAGTCTTCTTTGCTCCTCCCTGGAGCTTGGCTGTCTTTGGATTTTAGTCTTTTTGGTACACTGCTTTCGGCCTCGTGTGGGGTCGTTTGTGGATCTTTCTTCGTGGGATGTGTCAAAATGGAGTACTTGCCCCTGAACATGTCGAGTTTCTTTGGGGTCTGGATTCTTCATGTGGTGTGTCCGTCGGGACTCCTCTTGCCTCGGCTTTTCCCGTCCGATTTCCTGGAAGGCCGTGTGAATGCCTTCCGCTTCTGGTATGCTGGGGGACCTCGGGGATTGTTTTTTCTTACTTCCTTCTGAGTGTTGTTCGCTGGCATCGGCGTATCTTTGCAGGCGGGTATGGTGGCTGCATAACATTATTTCTGCAATCATGAAGTTGACGACTGACTGGAGGTCCGCCAACTTGTTTGCTAGTTCTTTTTACTTCCTCATCCCTCTCGTAGGCACCTGTCCCTCCATACCTGGAGGTTATCTTCATTGTAGTATTTTCCTTGGTTAGCTCTTTTTGACGTGTCGCCTTCTGGGATGACGTGTTCTCTCTGTGACCCTGGTCACAGGGCTTCTGCATTGCGGTTATCTCCTTCGATATCAAGATCAATTGGGCTGTCACTCACCCAGTGGGAGCGTCCTCCCAATATTTTGCTTGTCCGTTACTAGCCATCTATTTCTTTCCTTCGTTCCACAGACGGCGCAAAATTGTGTGGGTGAAATCTGACCCACATTAGCTGCCGCGTCTAGTGATCAGCTGGAGAGCACAAGCGGAATAGATGCTTTAAAGCAACCTGAGACAAGAAGAAAGCTCGGCGGTGGTTCTTCCACCCGGGGA
This sequence comes from Camellia sinensis, assembly GCF_004153795.1. Classification (NCBI taxonomy): domain Eukaryota; kingdom Viridiplantae; phylum Streptophyta; class Magnoliopsida; order Ericales; family Theaceae; genus Camellia; species Camellia sinensis. The sequence continues at coordinate 16,037 of NW_021025201.1, read as the reverse complement.
CACTCCGACGATCAAGTCAGTATATCTCTCAAAGATAATCAAGTACTAAACTGATACTCAAAGTATAAATTACATACCTTAAGACCCCACGGGGGTGCCTCTCTTTTATAATATACTCAATTCAGTCCCACTAGAAGTATGACTTCTATGAACTCTAGTTCACTGCTTACTCTGGACTCTTTTAAGTGATAGAGATAAACTCCCTAAGAGTTAATCCTTATCCTTGATTCAATCCTCTTTGCCTTAGGATTCTCCGCCCTTATCTCGGGCTCCGACATTCTCTGGAGAATGACCTTCGGCTTCTCTTCTCTCTCTCCATTCTCCGATATTACCTCGGCTTAACCACCAGGGCACGTGGCACCTCGGCTGACACGTCGGCGTCACCATGCCACGTGTTGGTATCCTGAAAATACATCCCCACAGTAGCACATGTTACTCATTTAATGCCTTATCTGTTGAATTTCATACGTTTCTCTACCTCACCACCACCGCATGTTGTTGTTAATAACTTTTTCGACTACCAACGAGTTTTTCCTACCAACTTTTCCAGCATATCTTTATCACAAATTAAAATTTTTGCCTTGGATCTAATACATTCTACCTAAGATGTGTGCGGTGTGATTCGAACAGTTTAAAAGTAAAATTATAAATCAAATGGCGGATTAACAGTTTGGAGGATTGGTAAATCACGATTTGGGCGGTTTTGAGCAGATTGACGAATTGAAAAAATTATAACCAATTATCAAGTATTTGCATAATATATAACACTAATTTGCATAATATTTTTCATATATATAATACTAATTTGTAATAAATTTTACATCTTAAATCTCTTTCACAGTCATTTTTACTTTGATATTTCATTAGAAGTTAAAAAATATATGTGTATTAATTATAGCGGAGCGGAGCAGAGCGGAGCGTTTTCGAAGGCGAATTATAAATTTTAAAATTTAATCCGCAGTTAGTGGATATAGAATTGTGAATTGATACAGATCGGTGCGATTTTAACGGATTGAACAGTATTTTGCACAGCTCTAATTACACCCTTTTGGGATGGACTTTTCATCATTTTCTCTAAGTAATTTATTTAAATTTATCATTATTATTATTATTATTATTTTCAAAAAGTGAATAACAATGTTGGATTGTGATTTAGTTTTTTTTAGCTCATAATTAAAAAATTATAATCATAAAAATTAACTTATAATTAATACCGAATAGTATATTTTTACAATTAATTATTTAACAAAAATCGGTTAATATGGTATTACTTATTAAATTTTCAACTGCGTCATTAACGAAAAATATAATATAGAATATTTCTGAATTAACTAACATCCTTCTTATATGGTGAAAGAAATCAAATTATATGAAAACACAACAAGATAAATTACGAAAATATATATTTTTATATAAAAAATATGATAATTTTTTTTTTTTCATTCATATAGCTAATGAATTATTGATGAAAATAAAATGTGAAATAAAATTTAAAAAAAAATCATACAATTATCATATTTTCATCAAACATGAGAAGAGATTATAGTAATTTACTCTCTTCTTTTGGATAAATTATAAATACACATCTTGAAATTTTTTAAAATACAAATTACCCTCAGTGATTTTGAAAATTACATTATGCCTCTTGAAATTACTAATTTTATAACAAATTGTCCCTTTTATTAATAAATGATCAAGTCAATTAATAATTTTTAATAATTTTATAAATTTATTTTAATTAATAATTCAAGTAATTTTATTATTGTATAGAAGAGCAGTTAAAAATTTTATTTTTTTAATTAATTCTGTTAAATTGAAAATTCTAACAATAAGATATTTGTAATTTTTTAAATCACACAAAATAATTCATATCTTAAACAAATCTTAACGGGTGTATTTATAATTTATCATTTTTTTAAGGATTCAAATTCTTTCCAGTCTACATAATGGATTGGACTGTGTTGTTCGGGTCCATAGAGCTCACTACAGGTTATCTCTCGATGATCTAAACCGTTAATGTGTAGAGTTTGTTAAGTATTTCATTCCTACAAAAATTATATTGATCGGATATCGATAACTATTTGATCAGATCAGATTTTTTACTAACAATTTATTTTGAAAATTATATTTACCGTTATAGAAATATGATTTGATCAAATATCTATCTGTCACGACCCCGCTCCAGGGGTTTAAGGTTGGAATCATGACTTACTAATTAATTATAATCTTAACAAATTAAATGGAGCAAGCGGAGGCAGAATGGAAGTAAGAAAATAATGAAATACAAAATTAACTCCATTCTACCATTTTGATAAAAGAAAATACATATATAAAGCTTTTATTATTTTATTATTCAGTGACCAGCCATCAATAAAAAAAAACAAAAGGGAGAAAATAAAAGAAAAACAAAATAACAGATCAGCATCAAATTCTTATGCGAATTCCACTACATGAGGTTACTAGTCTCCTTTACATCTCATCACCTAAAAATGTAATAGCTATAAGCACACAACAGAGTGAGAAATATTATGCCAAGAGTTTAAGGGACATAAAATAATCATGAATAGTTATTTAAGCTAAAACCATTAACATAACTTAGTTTGAATAACCAAATTAGTTAAGTGATAGAAACGGAAATATATAAATTATGTAAATAAATAACTATAACTACGATACAGAACAGAACAAAGATCAATGGATCCATGACAAGCAGAGCGCCACAAGATAACCAATCAGAAGCCAATGGTTTATTTAAGTTCCCCAAGGCATGGGACTCCCATGGTGGTACTTATAGAAAATAATTGTTTACAAAATCATTGTCAAATAATTTCTAAAATTTAAATAACCATATCCATGGATTTCAATTTAAACAAATAGAATTCAGAAAATAATCAACGTAACTGAAATATTAATATAATTTATAAATCATAATTTACATAAAATAAATTATGCTGACTCAAAATATACGTTTAATATATTATAATAACTCAAGATATAATGTAACTCACCTCTACATTAATTCTTACCATTTCCCTCTTATTTTTTGCCAACTTTTCCAGACTATTCTCTTGCTCATCTTTCTCTTTTTTTTTTCTTTTTTTTTTCCCCTTTAGCTCCCTTACTGGCTCTCACAGCCCCTCTATATACACAAGCCCTAGGTAATGACTCACCTTGTAATGATGCCTCAAATTTGATGACTCATCCCCCTAAGCTGCTAAATGGCACAGGTGGCCCAATCCATCTCTCCAGCAAATCTTCTCAATTTAATTACTGTTTATCTTGCTCCAAAGTAAATCTATTTATCATATTTTTGATAAACTAATGCTAAATTAATTTACATCCTTAGCACGTATAGCAATGTAATTAGATGTATTATTTTATTATTATTATTATAGTAACATAGTGTTAATTAAATATTTGAAATGACACACTATCAATATCTAATTAATGTAATTTTTTACAAGAATAAAATATTTAACAAATTCTACACATTTAATGATTTAAATTATTAAAATAACACTAATAATAAATTCTGACAAGCCTAATAACATGCTTCAATCTAATCTCAAACTGAGAAAGAAGCCTAACCCTTATTTCAATTGTTGATATCACAATATAGCGAGTATATATTTACTCGAGAGTAGGTTTTTACAAGTGTTGAGAAAGATTGGCCAAAATTGCGACGTGGAGACCATGTACAGCTGTGCAAAAATCACCAAAATTAAGTAAATGACAATAATACTTATGCTTGCTCATTTCTTCGTTTGAGATTCAAGGAAAACCAAAATGAAAAAAATTTCGATTGCGATGTGGAGGGGCTCTCTTTCGACGAGAATGATGCAAATACCAATCAGAGGTTGAAGTAAGATGATGAGGTTATGGAGGAAGCCAGAGATGGGATACCCAAAGTAAAGATACCACCAGGCCTCCTGAAGAAAGTGCGTGAGCCATGGAAAAAGTGTTTGATCGTGAGGCTATTGGGGAAAACCATAGGGTATAAATTGTTCATGACCAAGATGGCCAAGATTTGGGGGCTCCAAGCAGACTTTGAAGCCATAGACATTAGGAACGGATTCTTCATAGTTAAGTTTGACTTGGCTGATGACTACACCAAGGTATACACTAAAGGACCATGGATTGTAATGGATCACTACGTCACAGTTCGAAAATGGCAACAAGATTTCAAATCGGACGAAGCGGAATAGGATACTACCGCAATATGGGTGAGATTTCCTAATCTCCCCATTGAGTACTACAATGAGAAAATCCTCTACCACATTGCAAAAGTTATTGGAGTTCCACTCAAGATCGACATCAACACAACCATGGCAGCGAGAGGCAAATATGCACGAGTTTGTATCGAAATGGACCTTAGAAAGCCCCTAAGCTCTCATTTTTCTATAGGTAAACACACTTATGGAGTTGAATATGAACATTTACACTCACTATGTTTTTCTTGTGGCGGGATTGGTCACCAGAGAGAGGCATGCAATGATAAACCTATTCCGGTGACGGTGCAAGAAGGCCAGGCATTGAATGGCGTTGGAAGCCAAAGAAATGGAAGCCTAGTCAGTTCTAGACCAAACCCAAGTGGGAAAGAGCATAAAGATGAGGTAGGCCTAGGGAATTATGGGCCATGGATGACTGTTCCAAGCCAACGAAGAAAATCAAATGGCCCAACTGTGTATAGAGGTGCTAATACCCAACAGAATAATAGATTTGAGATCCTACACGAGGAAGGGGCCCAGCCAGGTCCCAAAGCCCAAGTTAGCAAGGAAAAAGGAAAATGAAAAGTCCACGTAGATAGGGACTTTTGGTATAACGCCAGAACACCAGCAAAAAAGGCTAAGATAATTAGCCTTGGTATGGCTACTGAAAAGAAAGGTGGGGAAGCTCGAATGGGCAATATAGGTGGCATTGACATGAAGATACAAGATCAAGCGGCAGCAAGGGGAGAGTGTGAGACATCAAATCCATAGAGTAGTAAACACCATTTCTGTACCACCATAAACCACCCACCCACTCACCCAACCGACCATATCTCACATTCTATAAATTCTGCTACTCGAATAAACTCTAGAACCAAATTCTGAGTTCCCCCTGATAAAAATGGAGGAGGAATGAGAGAATTACCCTACGGGGAAGCACATGCTACATCAGAACAGAGTCTTAGTGTACATGTCCCCACGGAAAGAAGTGTTACACCTCATCACCTCAAAATGGTGGAACGAGGCAATAAAGTTGAGGCTTTAACCATGGAGACAGGTGGATGCAAACCAGGATATGCATTACCTATCAATGACACCACTGAAGTTGATGGAAGATGATTTCAAAGCCATCAGAGGCTACTTGGCATTAGATAGCCAAACACTTTTACCACAACAAACTATACCATTTATGGATTTACTCATCTAGAATTGCAAAAGAGCAGGGAACGAAAAGTTTAAAAGGAGTGTGAGGGATTTAGTTCAGATCCATAAAACAGACCTGGTTGTCCTTATGGAAACTAAAGTTCAGTTCAAGGCTATGGGTTTGTTCTTCAATTGTATGGGCTTTACAACTTTAGCTCATGTAGACCCAATTGGCCATAGTGGGGGTATTTGGATGATTTAGAACCCAAACATAGTAAATGTTAGAGTGGTGGAAGCCAGCTCCCAGCAAATCACTGTTACCATCTTTAGGCAGGACTACCTAAACTGGCTGCTCTCAGCTGTATATGCAAGTCCAAATAGTAGCCTGAAAGAAGAGTTATGGGATCACTTGGAGGAAGTTGCTCGTCATATGACTCAACCCTGGTTAGTTGTTGGTGACTTTAATGACTTCACCACACCTAATGAAAAATGAAGTCTACAAGGTAACCTAAACCAGTCCTTGAGTCAAGATCAGAGAAGGAGCAGGAAATTCAATACAACGGTTGATAATTGCAAGCTCATGGATCTAGGGTGTTCAGGTCCTAGGCTGACTTGGTCTAACAACAAAAAAGGCTGGGCAAATACTATGGTAAGGTTGGGTAGAGCTTTGTGCAATACAGAGTGGGGAACCAGTTTCCCAAATGGAGCAGTTCGGAATCTCCCTCGCACTTACTCAGACCACTCCCCTATGATGGTGTTTACTCAAGGTAAGTCTCCTTTTAATCCCACTTGTAAACCCTTTAAATTCATGGCGGCTTTGATTACTCATAAGGATTTCATAAATGTTATTGATAATAGTTGGACCAAGAACTATGTCTCCCTGAGTAATAACCTCCAGAAACTAGCTCAAGCAGCTAGTGTCTGGAACAAAGAGGTCTTTGGCAATATCTTTAAAAGGAAGAGATGGTTACTTGGGAGGATAGAAGGCGTTCAAAAATCCCAGGCCAACATCTATTCTCATAACCTTCATACTCTTGAGCTAGATCTTATCGATCAATATAATAAAGTGCTTTACCAGGAAGAGCTTCTGTGGTTTCAAAAATCTAGATCTAACTGGATTACCCAAGGTGAGAGGAACACAAAAAATTTCCAGCTTACTACTATCACCAAAAGGAAAAGGAGAAAGATTGAGATACTGAGAAATGATAGTGGGGGTTGGTGTGATCAACTTGACCAACTCAAGAATCTGATTACCAGTTATTTTGTTAATCATTTTAGCTATTCCCCTACCACCTCTCTTGATCACTGGAATAATTTGGTGGTTTGTAAGGTGACTCAGGAGTTCAACTCCAAACTTGCTAAAAGTATTACTAATGAGGAGGTTTGGCAGGAAGTGAAGAATATTCATGCTTTTAAGGCCCCTGGAAGGGATCTTCCGTAAGTTGACGTTACTATGGACGTCAGCGAGCACATGCCGTTACTACGACGGAATCTTCCGTAAGTTGACGTCATCGCGTGTAAGCAAAACACGCAAAAGGAAATAAAACACGAATGCAGGGATACGGGGTTTTGAACCCCTGACCTCAGGCTTCGTCCCTTGGTCCTTTAACCATTGAGCCAAACCACTGAACCCAAGTCACTCTTGTGACAAAATAGTTGAATAAATGTATATAATGTGTAAATATACAATATAGATACATTTATGTATACAACTTTCATGCTTCTTTCTCTTCCTTTGAAAACTGTGTCTGACACGCGGCCTAAATTTTGCGTCAGTTGGCCGACAAAAGCAAACCTCCTCGATTTGTAAGCTCGCCTCGGCTCTCTCTCCTTCTTGTCTTCTTCTCTTCTATATTCTTCTGAATCAGTATCTTCCCTCTTCTACTTATTCATGCATTTCTCTTTCTTCTTCATCATTCTCTTCCATCTCCTTCTTCTTCATTGCTCTCTTCTGTTTCTTCTTCCTTATCGAGAGAAAAAAAAAAGACTGAACGGAGGAAGAAAGTTGTCCCAAAACTCAGTCTATTCTCTGCTATTTCTCTGACTCTCTTTTCTTTTTCTTTACATCTCTCACCACACATGGCTTCATCTCGCCCTCTTACTCTCTTTCCGGACCTCAATGATCCAAGCTCTCCTGGACCAAGTGCCCCTGCTCCTACCTTTCCTAACCTTCCTAGACCGAGTGCCCCTGCTCCTACTCTTCCTAACCTTCCTAGACCGAGTGCCCCTGCTCCTACTCTTCCTAACCTTCCTAGACCGAGTGCCCCTGCTCCTACTCTTCCTAACCTTCCTAGACCGAGTGCCCCTGCTCCTACTCTTCCTAACCTTCCTAGACCGAGTGCCCCTGCTCCTACTCTTCCTAACCTTCCTAGACCGAGTGCCCCTGCTCCTATTCTTTCTAACCTTCCTGCACCGAGTGCCCCTGCTCCCATTCTTCTTAACTTTCTCAAGATGTCAGTTAAGCAAATCATGGCTACTCAATCTGACATTGAGGCCAACCACTTCACACTGAGCTCTTGCATGGAGAGAGTGACTGCGGTTACCAAATTATCTCACCGGCTGCAAAATAGGATTAGTGAAGTACAACAGTTAAATGCCCTATTTTCTCTGCTCCAACGTATGTACAAAGATGCACGAGCAGAGATTTGCACCCTAAAGGCGGAAAACAAGGAGTTGAAACAAAAGACCACCGTTATGACCCGATTCGGAACACCTTCATACTTCGCCTTTGACAACCAGCAGGGAGTCAACTCCCTCGGCGGTCTTGTACACACAGAGGCAGAGCCTTCAAGGGTCATCCAAGGCGACAAAAAAAAGAAGAGATCGGCGGGAGAGTCGAGTAAGTGAAGTCAGCATGTGGCTGTTATCAAAAACAAAATCCCTCTCTCTCTTTTTTTTTTTTTTTTTTTTTTTTTCTCTGCAATCGGGGATGTCATCCCTTGACTTTAATAAAATCAGTTTTCTCTTTCTTTTTTTTTAATCTAGTGTAATAATTTACTTAATATCCATCCAAAGTGATTATCTCAAGACTCTTAACCAATGAGAACACCCTCCCTTTAAAGACACAATTCAATGAATTATTTTTGAGACCCAAGCAAAATCTCAAACGAAGGTCTTTCACATTTAAATAATTATTATTTAATTTTTTTATTTAAATATAACTTTTCTTACTTTTCAAGATGCAAAATTACTAAATTTTTACAAATGAAATTTTTCTAACATAATTTTTAGTTTATAATATTTTTAATCGATTTACTTCTATCCCTTTTTTGGGCAAGATAAGACATCGTTGCGCATCATACATCATCCTACTAACTCTTAATTATAATTAACCTTATAGAGAGGAAATGTTAATCTTCATATAGGTTAATTAGACTTTTAGCACACATTATTATTTTGAGGCCAAACCCAAAAAAAATAAAAAAATAAAAAATGTAATTTTATCTAAAACATTCTAGGATGTGTGTTCCATTACAAATATAGAAGGAATAAAAAATTACATGTAGCTTCACTGCTGCGGTTTTTTTTTTAGTTATGATTTGGGCATGTAGGGCCTTATCAACTTCATTTTTAGATTTAGAGAAATAATAAACTTTTTGAATTATTTCTAACCTTTTTATTTATTTATTTATTTATTATTATGACTATCTCTTTTTCTTTTAGAGATTCTTTCTGTCAACCACTCAATTTCCTTTTGATCAATGCCCATCTGTGAGCTCCCCCAAATCATCATAATCTATATTCCATCTTTTGTTTATTTTATTTCCACCATCGAAACATCATCATGCAAAACCATCTTTAATGGGGTTTCTAATGAGAAACCTCATAAGCCTTACCCTCATATCTAAAACAAATATTTTAGTTTGTCTTTAAACAGATTTTCGTTTGTCTTTGTTGATTTTTTTTTTCATATTTTAGTTAGTTTTTTATTTTTTTACCATTTAGATGTCCAACAAATACCCCAACTTTTCGAATTCAACAACCGACTCTATTACATGCCTTGTTTGGCACGTATTTTTTCCTATCAAACTCTGAAAATACCCAAACTTTTCGCACTCAAAATCCTTCTTCCTTTGTCTCTCTACTTTCCTGCTTTTTATTTTTCGTTCTAGGGTTTTCTCTCTCCACCAGCCGTTTTTGTAGAGGTAGATAGATTCAATTTTCCTTTCTTCCTTTCCCCCATTTTCTTATACATTTTCTGTTTGTTTCTCGTCAAAGTTCAATTTTCTCATTAATCCTTTTCTTTTCCCTTTCAATCTATGTCGTCCGTTTGTTTCTCTTTATATCGCTCATTACACATGGGCTCATCTCGTCCTTTCACTCTCTTTCCGGACCTCAATGATCCAAGCTCTCCTGGACCGAGTG
>NW_021025200.1:2291924-2330551 GCF_004153795.1 Camellia sinensis | reverse complement strand
CAAAATTACACCACTTAATAAAAGTTAACCGGTACTCCCAGAACTGAGCCCATTATTTCTGAATAAAATTAGAAATATTTAGCTAATGCTAAAATTTGGTTTCTTTTCTCAAAACCAAAACACTTTGGAAATAATCAGATTATAGCCGAAGACTTTCTCCACACTTGGTTTTCTAACATTTTGGGAATAAAATGATTAAACTCAAAGACTTCTTCAAATCCCAAAGGTTTGAAACCAAATCTGTCTTAGTATGACATTTCTAAACAAATAAGAAATACTCTTTAGCCAAGGCTAAACACTTTGGTTTCTATTACAGAAAACCAAACTAAATTCCAAACTTACAAGCAAATAAATAAAATTGCTAACAATTACAAGCAATATAAAAAATTGTTACAATAATGATTATGCAAATAAAATGCTTCTAACAATACAAGCAAATAAAACTTAGTTTTACAACGTCATAATTCAATATTGCACATGGTTAATGATAAGCATGAAAGCAAACCGTAAGAGCCCTCTGTGGGTACATGAAAGATACTCCAAAGTGACAATGCTCTCCTCTACAATGATCATGTTGATCTAACCCCAGGCAGTAAGGCCATGGGGAGCAAGTGGATCTTTAGAAGAAAGATGAAAGCTCACCCACCCTAATGGGTCGTCTTATCTTTGCTACCAAGCAAAGTCACATAGTAATCATATATGCTATAATTGATACAAAGATAACATACTAATTGCCTCTGATTAATTCAAAGATATTATCATGCAATCTTATGATTTTCTTTAATCACACTTGATCTCTCTAGATCTTCCTTAAAGAACCTCAGCTTTAAGGTTGGTAGGTGGAACAACATTTCTGTTGTCACCTCTTGAAGCCATTTCTGAAAAATCACAACAGAATTTCACTATTCTGTTTTTTCAGAAACTAAACTTAACACTAGAAAATCCCAAAGTTTGAAATTTAATTCAAAATTGATCTCACCACTTACCCTAGAATCGAACATGGTCAAGAAAGTTTCCAAGAATACTTGAAGGGTCACACCGGTCCCACTTAAGATCGAGTTAACCTTAGACAAAACTTTGAAGAGCATATTGACTCCTAGTCCATGAGAAACAAATTTAGAATTAAGTTTTTCAGGAGATAAACTAGGTTAAAACAAACCAATTCCTAAGCAAATAAAATTTTCTACCAAAATTACACCACTTAATAAAAGTTAACCGGTACTCCCAGAACTGAGCCCATTATTTCTGAATAAAATTAGAAATATTTAGCTAATGCTAAAATTAGGTTTCTTTTCTCAAAACCAAAACACTTTGGAAATAATCAGATTATAAACCAAAACACTTTAGAAATATCAGATTTATAACCAAAGACTTTCTCCAAACTTGGTTTTCCAATACTTTGGGAATAAAATGATTAAACTTAAAGACTTCCTCAAACCCCAAAGGTTTGAAACCAAATCCGTCTTAGTTGGTGCGTATATGTTAAAGTCACTGACAGAGGTTATGTCATTTTGTGTTTATACGTTGATGACATACTCATTGTTGATAGTAATGATGAGCTGATTAAAACTACTAAGAGATTATTAAACTCTAAGTTTGACATGAAAGATATGGGCCTTGCAGATGTCATTCTGGGTATTAAGATTACTAGAACATCTAGTGGTATTGTACTTTATCAATCTCACTATGTTGATAAGATACTTGAGAAATTAGGTAAATCAGATACAAGTGTGTCTAGGACACCGGTAGATGTGGGTCTATATTTGACCAAGAATAATGGTGAGAGTGTCTCTGAGCTAGAATATTGTCGGGTCATTAGAAGTTTGATGTATCTGATGTGCTGTACAAGGTCAGATATAGCCTACTCTGTTAGTAAGCTTAGTAGATACACGAGTAATCCGAATACCACTCATTGGAGAGACATTATGAGGGTGTTAGGTTATCTACACTACACCCGGGATTATAGGCTGCGTTATAGTAGATACCTAGCGGTACTAGAAGGGTATAGTGATGCTAATTGGATATCTGATATAAAGGACTCCAAATTCACTAGTGGTTATGTGTTTACCCTTGGAGGGGCAGCCGTGTCTTGGAAATCAACCAAGCAAACCTGTATACCGAGATCAACGATGGAATCTGAGTTTATTGCTTTGGACAAAGCAACTGAAGAAGTTGAATAGCTTTGCCAGTTTGTTAAGGATATTTCATGTTGGCTGAAACTTGTGCCTACTATCTGTATTCATTGTGATAGCCAATCGGCGATTGGACGGGAATAGAGTAATATGTATAATGGAAAGTCTAGACATATTCGTCGTAGACATAATTCCATACGACAACTACTCTCGAATAGAATTGTCACTTTAGACTATGTGAAGCCTAAGGACAACATTGCGGATCCGCTAACCAAATGGTTAAATCGAGTGTTAGTAGAGAGGTTGTCAGAAGGAATGAGGTTAAGGCCTTTAGTGTAAGGTGTTACCAGAATGGAAACCCAACCTAATTGACTGGAGATCCCAAGATCTAGGTTCAATGGGACAACCAACTTGCGTGTAACAGTGGTACGTCATTGAGGACGTGAAACCTTCAGCCATTCCTTTTATCAGTGATACCTGCAAGTGTAAAGATTAAGTTGAGCTTTTAATGACTCTAGTGTGAGGATAGTAGGATACTCAAGTAGAGTCACCTATGTGAGTGTGAAGTGAGGCCGTTTCTGTAAGAATTGACAGGGCCTAATTCTTTAAATCACCCACTAAACCAGACTAGTGTTCCAGGGCCAAACCAGACATAACAGTAAAAACAAAACGTTGGTTGGAGTAATTCCTGTGTGAGGTCTATTGTCTTGGTTTACATAAACGGCAGAATAGTTCAAGTCTTCCTGTTCACTAGACAGCCAGTAAATCCAATAGACTTCACTATGAGGGGTTCAAAGCCAAACACTACCCTTTCTGCTGCCGGGGTTATTGTGTTGCATTCTCTCCGAGCCTTTGTTGTTTAGCGTTGTCTGTTTGTTGTTATTTGGTTGATTTTTATTCATGTGGGGGATTGTTGGAAAAATAATGGTTTTTTGGTGACTTTAATTCAATATTAAAGTGGGCACCAATCCTCAATTCATGTGGAATAAGTGAGTTTAGATTCTTTGTAATGAAATCTTTATACCACAAAAAGAATGACCAAAAATCATTAAGGTTTGAATGAGAAATTGACTCATTAAGTTGGCCTCATGAAAGAGGTGTTAGGAAGGTGGCTACAGAAATATACACATTACACATGTGTACAAAATGGGTGTAACTCCTCTACAATGATGATGGACTGAATTGCCATCAATTGGGAGTTTTGCAAAATTAATTCTCTTGCATTTGTTGTAAGAGCCTTTTCCTCTCTTTCTCTCTATGTGTATAAAAGGAGACCATCTCCTTCATTTTTCAACACAAGAAATTTTGCTATCTTTGTATGTTCAGAATTTTTCAGTCAAGCTTTATATTCTTCTTACTGAGAGAGTGCTGCCTTAGTTTTGTTCGCCGAGGCTACGCGATTCGTGCTTTGTTATAGCTAATTTAACCGTCGCATCTTGGGAGACAAACATCGAATAACCTCTATCACCCAACCGGTGAGGTGGAGAATCTGTTTTAAGGACACTGTTTAGTGTAGGCTTCGATTTGCTTCTTTTTGCTAGTTTTATTCTATTATGAATTTCTGTAAATTCCACCATGTTTTTGTTATTGTGGGAGCCGAATAAAGGGCAGAGTCAGAAGCGTACGCTTCGAAGGATGGACATTTGTTCGGCTCTAACCTACACGATTAGGAGGCCGACTACAATTAACAGGCCGAGTAACTATGGGGCCGAATAAATAAGCAGTTTGAGAGCGGAAAGTGGACCAGGCCCAAGGCCCTGGAAACGAGTATAAATAGAGGAACAACAGTCAAAGAAAGGGAAGTGGGAATTATTGTGCTTAACTTCGAATACAAGTAACCCTGAGTGTAGAAACTAACTTGCCCGTCGGAGTGCTAATTCCGGCACCCCCGACCGGAGTGTTTATTCCTTTTCAGGTGACTATCAGAGGATCACTAGTGTCCCCCAGGATTAGAAGAGTATTTCCAAACCACTTCTCCACAATTAGCGCCGTCTGTGGGAATACTCAAGCACATCCATGGCGGGCGTAACGGAAGACCCTCTGATAGTCAGTGATGAAAACATGCAGAGAGACGACCTCACTCCAACAAACATGCTTGGACCGGAGACTATCCCTGCAAGACACGTTTTGAACTTTGCCTCACCCTCGACTCCAGAGAATGAGGCAATGCAAGTGATCATGGAACAAGCAAAGCAAAACGAACAGAGGTTGGAACATGATCGCAGAGAACGAACGTCTCCGTCAGGGTTTGGCCTTGGAAGTGGCAAAGTCCAAACAAGCTGTACGCCAAGATCCGGAACGACCGGTGAGGGCAGGTGGTCGACGATCTCGAGCCCGACAACAAGACACTGATAGCGACTCCGACTCATTATCCCCGGAGCCCAAGAAGAAGGGACGATCTGAAACTTCCAGTTCTTCTGAAGAGAGTCCCCGTATAAGGCATAAGCGAAGAAGAAACAGTTCGGATGAAGATCAACATGATCCTTTTGTTCGACGAATTGTAAAGGCAGTGCTACCCAAGAAGTTCAAAGCGCCGTCATTCACCTTGTATGACGGTAAATCAGACCCCACCGATCACATCCGCCATTACAAGCAAGCCATGACACTGCATGCAGATGACGAGGCTTTGATGTGCAGAATATTTCCGAGCAGTTTGGGACCACTAGCTGTCAGGTGGTATTACAAACTGGAGCCGACTTCAATTAAAAGCTTCCACCAACTTCAAAAATCCTTCAGCGCAAGGTTTATCACTAATGAGGTCCAACCAAAGCAAGCCGATTCTCTCTAGGCAATGCAGATTCAATCGGGGGAAACCCTTCGTGCCTACGCGGCACGATATTGGGAATGTTTCAATCTGGTAGACGATGCTTGCAATGACTCCATGGCCATCATCGCCTTCAAGATGGGGCTGCATCCTGACAGTGCCCTCCGTAACTCTTTGACCAAACGACCCCCCAAAACAGTTTGGTCGTTGATGAAGAAAGTTGAAGAATACTGTAAAGTGGAAGATGATGCCTTGAGGGTTAAAGTCGGCAATGTGACCAACAAGACGGCTCCAGCTGAAATTGCTCAGCAGTTAAATTCTATAGCACCTCAGAGCCCTGAACCACGGCATTGGGCGAAACGAGATAAGAGACGGGATTCCCGCTGATCAAGCGACCAATGCTCCCACCGAGAAAATGAACAGTTGCAAGTTGACAGCAGGCGCACGAGGCGCGCCGACAAGAAATATACGGAGTTGACAGAGCCGATCAGTGTGGTTATGTCCAAAACCCAACACCTTCCATTCTTCAAGTGGTCGTCGAAAATGGTAGGACCTCCTGTAGACACCCCATTTTTGACCGTCCTCAAGACTTGGACGTCACCGCTCGAACACTCGGTGATTGCTCATGTTTGTGTTTCGTTTTGAGTTCTCGGAGGTCTCGGCTACGTGCCTTGCCTCAGGATCTCTCAACTCGACTGTTCTGTGTTTGGTTTTGCACCAAAAACTTGTGTTTTTGCTTCTGAGGGTAGAAAGTAGCTTGTTAGCTACCCCTGACACCCACCGGCCTTGGTTTGAGGCCACCAGCTATGTTTTGAGGCTACCGGCCATTGGTGAATTATACCATTGGCCAGTCGGCATTCAGTATGGCCGGCCGACTATCTGTTTGGCCGGTAACCTCCTTTTCTGGCCGGTAACCCCTTTTTACGTTTTTCAGGCATGGTGCATACCAGCTGTGCCAGCTAGAATGCACCAAACCTACCCCGGGGCATACATGTGGCTGTTTTGCCCCTTTTGCCCCCTTTTGGTCAAAGCTTCTTGAGGAAGCTTGACCCTTTGGCAAAGCTTCCTCAAGAAGCTTACCAGCTGTCTTAGCTTTCTCAGGAAGCCTTGCCCCCTTTGACTCTTTTTTGTTTAGCTTCTTTGAGAAGCTTCAAAGGTTTCCCTTGTCTATATAAGAGCCTCTACTCCTCCTTTGTTAGGGTTGAGAAAAAAAACCAGAGCTATATACATATATATCTGATATATATCATCCTCTCTATCTATATTTCCCTCTCTCTCTTCATTTTGTGTGTGTTTGAGGGCCTAAAGTGTGTGTTTGTTCTTAGTTTTGCACACAAACACACATTACTACACCATACTTCGAATTTGAGAGGCTTTGGGGTTTTGGACTGGTTTTGATCAAAAGAAGAAGGCTGCACTTGCTATTCATCAAGGGTTCTTCAAGGGTAACTCTTTTATTTTAGATTCCCCAATCTTGCACTAGACTTTTGCCTATCTTGCCCATTGTTTTAGACTTTGTGTATAACTGAAAAAAGGCTTGTATTTGCATGCTCAAGATATCTCATTAAGGTTGTTTTGGCATTGGGGGTCGACCTCCCCCTCTTAGGCCTTGTTTGGCCCCTTTTTGAGCTTCCTTTATTAAGTTTTGATTTCTTTGGTGTATTAGCCTTCTCACCACTGAAATCCAGTGGATTTTCAGTGGTGAAGAAGAGGGTTTGAGGTCTTGCATAGGGGAGGGACACCCCTCTCCCTTGGTCTCTCTTTTTGTTCATATTTTGGTTCATAAGGGTAGCATGTATGCCTAGCTTTGTTTGGCTTAATTTCAGAGGTTATTTGGTGTTTATTTAGCATGTTTTACCTCTGTCCCATGTTGGTTTGTTGGCCCCTCTCATGCTTAATACACTTGCTTTGTATTCCCCCATTTTGCCTAGAAATGCATCTAGCCATTAGACCATCATGTTTGCATATTCTTGCCTAGCTTTGTGAAGCTTTTGGTTATGATTTATCATGATTGAGGTCTGTTGGGTGCTGGTTTGGTCGTATTTGATATGTTTTGTATAGCCCCTTTGCATTCTAGCATGTTGGCATCGGGTGTGTGAGTCATGAGCATGCTTGAGTTGGGTTGTTTCAGTTGATTTGGAGTCATTTGACATGCCATTTCAGTCCTTAATCCGTGCTTGTATGCTTGCATTCATCATCTCTTTCATGCTTTGAAGGGTTGTCCTTTTGTGCCTTGGAAATGGTCATTGTGCATGCTTATGTGTTTAGACATTAGGCTGCCATATCAGTGGGTTTTGAGGGCCCTTTTTGCATGCTGAAACTCTATTTTGTATTGAAAAATTCATACCATGTTTGCTTGGGGGAGGTGTTGAGTAATGCTCCCTTTTGTGGCCTTGAATGCCCTTGTTTTGGATTCTTTCCTTGGCGTGTTTTGACCATGATCCATGTATGCTTTAGTCTTGTTTTGGGGTCCCTTGGGATTGTTTCAGGTCATTTTGGTCATTTAAGGTTTGGTTGACATAGCTTTGGTTTGACCCCCTTTATTGGCTTCAAGTGTTGGTCATTGTTGCATGCCTTGCTTGCATGTTTTGTTTGATTCGGTATCATTCTCTATTCATTTTCAGAGCTTAGCATGTTGGTTTAATGCCCATATATATCGCCTTTAAGTATGCTTAGGGTTGTCCCCTTTTATGCTTAGGTGATGGACCTTGATGTGTGCATGTTTGCATGCATCATTTGTGCTATTGTGCATCCTCTTAGGCCACTGTTTTGGGGGTGGGCTGAGGTCCTCTCGTTTCAGTATAAGTCCATCTTTGCATATTTTGCATGCTTGCATGTTGCATTGCATCGGTTGCATGCTTACATTGTATCATTTTCGTATGTTTGCATGTTGTTTAGTTAATGGCATTACATAGTCTTGTTGTATGCTTGATTTGTCCATATTGCATTAGTCTAGCTTGCAGGATTAGATAGTGTCATGTTGCATTAGCTTAGCATGTTCATGTTACCTTGCATGAGTTGCATCACTTTGCATTGTATATTGCATCCATGCATTGCATTTTGCTTGGTTTGGGGTGTCAAACCAAGTATGAGGGTTGAGAAGTGTTCATACTCCAAGTGATGTAACACGTCTCAACCCTCGGTCGTCAATCCCCTTGACTTCAACATGATAGGGTGGTGGCATTCATCTCTTTTGGTTGCATGCATTTACATCAAGTTGCAAACTTGGCCTCTTAGGCCATCATGCATCAAAATGCATAATTGATGGCCCGAGGGTCGAGGGTCATGCTCCCTTGAGTCCCTTGCATGATAGGGAGTGTGCCCATGCTTACATTTTCTTGAAAATTCCATGCCATACACTGCTTGCCCTCTTCTGCTGTCAACTACAGGTTTCAACAGGAAGATTTGGCTGGCCGGCAATGTTGAGTGCCGACCGGCAAAGAATTTTGGCCGAGAGCACAATATTTAGCCGATAACCTCATTTCCATGGCCGGTGGCCTTTTGATTTGGCCAGTGGCACTCCACTGCACTCAGAATGAAGTTCAGAACAGTTCTGGAGACTTTCATAAATTTCAGAGGGGTGAGGCAGTGTAAACGGAGGCAACAGTGTTATGGCAGCGAGTTTCCGGGCGAGACGAGTCAAGCATGCATCATCCACACATCCCGAGGCAGGGCTGTGGCCACTTTCTTTCTGCATTTAATTTGTTAATTAATTAGAAATTCTGTAATAATTAATTTAGTATCATTTATTTGGACTGTAATATTTATTCGAACCCTCCGAGCGAGGGCAATTGTGTAATAAGTGTGCGTGAGTGTGTGTATGTCTGCCAACCCCACGTCTTTCTTCCCTTTTATTTACTAGCTTTCGATGGTTAGCCTAGGGCATGTTTCAATTAGCATACAGTATGATAGCATGTGTGCATTATTCATTAGTCTTGTATGCACCAGGCTCGGTACATCATACTAACTGCATAAGTATTTCAAATCTAACTTGAATAAATTCTACTTGTGCATTTTCACATGTCATTTATAGACTAGCCGAGCCTACTCTAGTGACATTCTGTATGCGTTGCATTAGCCACTTAACATGGACTTGGATCATGCATTGATTGCTAACATGTCTTTGTCTTGGCTCGGAGTACTAGGTAAGCATTTATGCTTTAGCATACCGCATGCGTGTGAGTGTTGCCATAATAGCATGATTACCATGAGGGTAGATACTTATGTGATATAAACTGCTTGAATGCCTGTGGGTGAAAGTTGGATTGTTTGAGTTGGAACAACTCGTTGAAGTCCGTGCTTTAGCCTACTTGCGAGTAGCAAATTTCAAACTGTTTTTCAAACAAACGGAATATGCAATGCTTCGTTCCAATTCAGGTGATTTGGTCTATAGTTGTTTGCTGTGCGCATAACGTAGTAATTCTAGGCTAATAACCGGAATAAGAACACATAACGTTTTCAAGATTGGATATCACGGTTAGTAGAAGCCAATCTTCGGATCGGGCGAGAGGGGGTGCTCATAGCTGACCTTCCCCAATCATACCCAAGCTCCCGAGCCGAGGCAACTTTTGTGATGACGGACACGTGGCCTTTGGCACTGAGTCAGGGTTTCCTAAATTCCCCCATAAAAAATATTTAGGTGGCGACTCTGTATCTGGCAAAGCAGTCCATGTTTGACACTTCTTTTCTAAAAATTTGTTTTCTCAAAACGATTTGCCAGATTTGGACTCTTTGGTTCAGATTAAGAACTGTGACAAAAATCGAGTCCGAACTGTAGCACGAAGACCTCACGCGGGCGCGTCTACAGATAGTGTGGATCCATCACAGATCACTCGATTCCAAAATTTGAAGTAAGGGTATCAATTATACTTTTGTAATTCTCACATATTATCGTAATTTTTATATATTTATAATTGTGGGAAAAAAGGTTATGTTTTGTAAGCTAACGGTGCAAGTGTCACTGTCCTAAGTGCAAGTACAATATGTACTGAGGTAAAATTGTCTGGGAGTCACTGCACCACACACAATTAAAACTAGCACCAGACTTTTTGGGGACAAAGATGTAACTATAAGTAAAGGTAATATAATTGCTATAAAATAAAAATGTTATGTGAGGAAAACATAGTGAAACCCTAGCTCCTGACAAAAATAGGACAGGGAAACCCTACCCCAACTTAGGGGTGTTTTGGCTCTCTTTTACTTGCTATGTATTTTTAGAGTGTATCTATGCAGGGAACACACATATCAGTTCGCAAGTCTGAGTGTCAGGCCTGTGGGCATCGGTGTATTTGGGAATCAGTCATCTACGGGTATCAGATTCAGACTTAGGGGTAACAATTTGGAAACAGTGATCAGTGATTAAGGAATAGTGCATTCAGCTTGTTGGCAATTTGTTGTGATACCCAGCTGTGTGTTGTGTTTATTTTACGTTGTTACGCTGTCCAATTGTCTGTTTATTTATATGCTTTATTTATCTTTTTACTAGGTAGTCGAGCACAATTGCTTCTAACCCAGTAAATATTCCCCAAGCACTCTGGATTAGAGGTTGTCGACTCCATCGATCTGAGGATCTGGTAGACGGACAACCAGTGTACCACTCTTTACCCCCGGTTACTAGACGGAGGACAGCTAGGTAGAGGGCATCAGTTCAATAGTCAGTACAGAGGGCTTTGTCTACCTCACCTGTGTATAGTAGGGATTAGGATTCTGCTTCTCCCACAGAAAGAGAACATATACCGATAATTCAGTCAGAGCAGAACAGTATGGCCAATTTAGAGGAGATTGTGTGCCAGCTCCAAAAGAGTATGAAGATGATGCAGCAGGATGCTGTCCGACAGGCAGAGTTCGCCAAGCAGCAAGCCACGGTTATGAATGAACAAGCAGAGTTAATTGTGAGGTTACAGCAGCAAACCGGAGCATCCGTTTCGCAGCAAGTTCCTCCCCCGCCAGGAATTCCCACCCCCGGGGAGATAGCTAATGTTCAGAATGATACGGACATTCCCACGGGACCACCCCTACCCCCATCCTACCCCAAATCCAACCCTAGTTATCCAAAACACCCACCAACCTACCGGACTCTCCCTTTGAGTTCGAGACAAACCCCACAGCATTGAAGTTGAGCAAGCTCGAAAAGCTGTTCAAGAGATCCCAAGGAGTCAAGACTATCCCAGACATCGAAGATGGATATACCGACGCAGCTGTGACGCTGCCTGACAGATTCAAAATGCCGCACATTGATCGATTTGATGGGTTCGGGGACCCCATGGTGCACCTGAGATTGTTTTCAGACATCTTAAGACCAATGGGCCTCAGCAGACTTCAGAAGCTGTCTTTGTTCGGCCGAACCCTGTCGGGTGTAGCGGCCATATGGTATGCCAAATTAGAAGATGATGTCAAGAGAAACTGGGACGAGATGGCCGAGGCCTTCATTACGCAATACTCATACAATACACAAATCAAGATTACAACCCGTGATCTCGAAACAACAAGGCAAGGGCCTAAAGAGAGTTTCTCAGAATTCGTGACTAGATGGAGGGCCAAGGCTTCGATGATGACCTTAAGGCCTACAGACAAAGACCAGATTCGGATGATTGTGCGCAATCTTCAGCTGAAGTTGATGCAAAAGATGATTGTACTTCCCTTCCCTACCTTTTCCGATCTACATGAAATGGGGGTGCAGATTGAGGATGCCTTAAAGCAAGGCTTAATTGATAATGACTGGAAACAACCTCGAAGAACTTTCAACCGCAACACTAATGCAGGCCCGAGCGGTACTACAACTACAAGAGCCTCCGAAGTGAGCATGGTCACCACCAACCCCCCTCCAAGAACCATGGCAGCTGCGCCATTCTCCGGCGCGTCCGGAAGCCATACCCAAACAGCCAAATACCCACCAAAAAACACAAGAACCTTCGCTCCACTATATATGCCCTTATCCAAAGCTCTGGGGGTTTTAATCAGAAAAGGGCATCTGAAGCCCCTAGAACCGCGGCTCTTACCAGAAAGACTTCCCCCTACCCACAACCCAGCCAAATATTGCGCATTTCACCAACAGCACGGTCATGACACCGATCTGTGCTTCCGACTACGTCACGAGATTCAAGATCTCATCGATAACAAGGTGATTCTTCCTCCCGAGAAACCCAATGTTACAACAAACCCTCTCCCCACACATAACCAAGCTCCACCGCCTAAAAGGATCAACTTCATCCAAACTGGGGTCGTGCCTTACGATCCTAGCATCTATATCACTTATTCCTACTTGCCTAAGCCGGAGGTATTCCTTCTCGACTGCACCGACTTGTGCATGATGGACATCTCCATGACCCGACCTAAGCCAACGGTGGTGACTATCGAGAATAGGAGAGAGGAGATTGAGCAACCAGCTGTGTTGATACGGTCGGAACAAGAAAGCTTTGAAGATCCTGCAAGAATCAGAAAGGCAAAGACCCATGTGGGGATTGAAACTGCTGTGTGCATAGGAATAGAGAATGCTGTGAGCATAGGGACGGAAGGTACCACGGGTACGAGAACAGTCATAACAGAGCCGGACAGGTGTCTGTCGGCCGCTGATGGAATGTGGTGGGAAGATGAGGATTTATGTTTTGCCCATACGGACGAAGATTGGGGGAACAACCAACCCGATGACACCTGGTACCTTGGAGAAGTCGACCACATGACGAGAAGCGGACGGTATTTCAAGGCCCCGCACCTAGACCAGCCGGAGGCATCTGGGAAAGATAAGGAAGCTGAGAGACAGAAAGAGAAGCAAGTCGAAGAAGAGGCTATACTGAAGTAGTTAAAGAAGATACAAGCAGACATCTCCATCTGGGGACTGCTTATGGCATCGCGAGTACATCGACAAGCTGTCTTATCGGCCATGGACAAGGCCAAGCTTTCTATAGACACCACGCTCGAACAGCTGGTGGGCTTAGTTTTTCCGGGAGGGGCTACCCCGACGCTGACTTTCTCTGACAAGGAACTGCCACCTGAGGGTGTGAACCACAACAAGCCACTCTACATCTCTGTGGAGTGCAGAAACAAATGGATACCCGTGGTACTTGTCGACACAGGGTCCGCCATCAATGTATGTCCAGCAAGGACTGCCTATGCAATTGGCTTGAAGACCGTGGACTTTGTGCCAACAGCCTAGGTGATTTAGGCTTACGACAACACAAGCAGAGAAGTCATGGGGACAGCAAAAATTCAAACCAAGGTTGAGCCGGGGCAGCATGAAATTGACCTTCACATCCTAGAGGTTCCCGCCACTTTCAATCTGCTTTTGGGGCGGCCATGGCTGCATCAAGTGAAGGCAGTTTCTTCTACCTTGCATCAAATGGTGAAATACCCCCATGGAAAGGGAGTAGCCATTGTTTTTGGGAATTCATCGATCCATCCACCGCCGGAAGTATCTACGCCAGTTTTGGAAATTGAGCACGGTATGGAGGATGTGTTCTTATCCGTTTTACCCTTGCTGAGGCTCGGGTTGTACAAAACATCATGGCTGCTAACGAGGGGATATATGTCAGTACTCAAGCGGTATACCTCATGAACAAACTCCAACACATCCCCGGGATGGGGTTAGGAAGGAGCGGCCGGAAGGGCGTCGTAGCATTGGCCGAAGTGCCACATAACCCTCATACCTTTGGCTTGGGTTACCTGCCCACCAAGGAGGATTGGGTAAGGAAAGGAAAGGAAAGGAAATGGCTGGAAGAGCCAAAGCGAAACAGATGGGGAAGCCTTTTGACTTAATGCACCGGCCCATTCAGGGTACCCTAAACGGACGCTTCGTCCGGGAAGGGGAGGACTTTCCGTTCTGTGGCTTCCCAAAGCCGTGGCTGAACGCGGAGAAGAAGCGCGTGCCGGGGTTTGAGATCTTCTTTGACTTGCAACTACCCGGGGATGACGTTGCCGGAGAGCAGACAGACCCAATAGCTGAGGTTGAGCAGAGCAAGAAAGTGGAGTCTGAGGACGCCGAAAGTGAAATGGGGGTTGTGCCGGCATGTCTACTTTCAGATCCTCCGATCGAACAGAAGTGCTTGGGGGATAACTTCTCGGGGTCCATGATCGGGAATGAAACGGCTGCGGGCCTACCATCAACTATTTTGGATGCATCCATCGCACCCTCTCTCGTTTGGCAATATGAAGAGGGATTTTTGTCCAGCAACACTGGGTCAGGTAATGAGCCGGAATCTAATTCCATCGAGTCTTGTGAGTCGGAATCAGGTTCCAGCTCGACTGAGTCTGAGTCCGGTATTCCTTGGGGTGATAACCCGGATGCCACAGTCCTGTCCAGGTCGTCTTTTTCTTTCTCTTTTGAGTCTGTTGTAATAGAAGAATTGGACGATTTGGAAGTACTTAATGAGAATAATGTGGATGTGATTTTCGAGTACTTTTCTGTGCCTTTGATATGTTGCTTAAATCAGGACTTTCAAAATTTTGACGAAAACGATGAGGGAGAAATTCCTCCAGTTTTGCAACGATTAATTGATCAAGAGCAGGAAAGATTTGTTAAACCTTTAGTTGATGAAATCACTACTGTGAATATTGGTACTGAGAAGGACCCTTCGGACGAACGGTAACACCTTAAGATCATTCCGATTAATGTGGGTAGTGAGAAGGATCCTCGCTTGGTCAAGATTGATTCCACTCTATCTTTGGAGGAATACGGGTGATTAGTTGCTTTCTTAAAAGAATTTAAAGATGTTTTTGAGTGGTCCTACGAAAATGTGCCAGCAATCGATCCTAGGATTGTTCAACACAGGATCCCTGTTGATCCTGAGGCTCGACTTGTCAAGCAAAAGCTCCGTAGAATTTGGTCAGATTGGGCACTGAAGATCAAGAAGGAGATCACCAAGCAGATCCACACGGGATTTTTGATTGTATTAAAGTATCCAACTTGGTTGGAAAATATTGTGCCAGTTCCAAGGAAAGATGACAGGATCCGGGTATGTGTGGATTTCAGGGATTTGAACAGAGCTAGTCCAAAGGACGACTTCCCCTTGCCACATATTGATGAGTTGGTGGATTTCACAGCGGGGCATGCTTTGCTTTCGTTTATGGATGGCTTCTCAGGCTACAATCAGATAGTGATGGCACTAGAAGACCGGGAAAAGACTGCCTTCACCACCCCGTGGGGGACATACTGCTACAGAGTGATGCTGTTTGGGTTGAAGAATGCTAGAGCTACATATCAACGGGCCGCGACCACAATATTGCATGACATGATCCACAGAGAGGTTGAGGTGTATGTGAATGACATGATTGTCAAGTTCAAAGAAAGGGAGGGCCACTACACCGCCTTGCAAAAGTTCTTTCAAAGGATCAGAGAATTCCGGTTGCGGCTGAATCCTCAGAAGTGTACGTTCGGTGTCACAGCAGGGAAAATACTGGGGTTTCTTATTACACAGAGAGGTATCGAAGTCGACCCTTCCAAAATCAAGGCCATCCTAGAAATGCCACCACCAAGGACTGAAAAGGAGGTGCGAGGCTTTCTAGGTAAAGTGCAATTCATAAGACGGTTTATCTCAAAATTAACCTTGACTTGTGAACCACTTTTTGGTCTTCTGAAGAAAGGAAAGGAATTCCAATGGGACGGCCGATGCCAAGTTGCTTTTGAACAAGTCAAGAAATACTTACAGAACCCACCCGCGTTGTCACCGCCAGAACCGGGAAGACCGTTGATATTGTACCTTTCGGTAACCGAGACCACAATGGGCTGCTTGCTCGTGCAAGAATCGGAGGACAAAGTGAAGAGAGCCATCTACTATCTGAGCAAGAAGATGCTAGAGTATGAGATTCGCTACACACCGTTGGAGAAGGCTTGCTTAGCTTTAGTATGGTCTACCAGGAAGCTGCGGCACTACCTGTTAGCTCACTCCATAATGTTGGTTTCACCACTCGATCCCATCAAATATCTTTTCGAGAAACCGGCACTTACGGGTAGGCTAGCTCATCGGTTGCTGTTGTTTTCCAAATTCGATCTGAAATATGTGACACGCAAGTCAGTCAAAGGAAGAGTAGTAGCAGAATTCTTAGCCGACCATCCAGTTGAAGGGGGCAAAGTAGTTGAGTACTCATTCCCAGACGAGGCCATTTTGCATATCGACGATGAAACTTGGACGATGTACTTTGACGGAGCGTCAAACCAGTACGGATATGGAATAGGGGTGTTACTGATAGCACCCGACAATTCCCGTATCCCTCTAGCATTCAAACTCCAGTTCAAAGTCTCGAACAACGAAGCAGAATATAAGGCATGCATTGCCGGTCTAGAAGTAGCCCTGGAACTAGGGGCAAGACGGTTGGACGTCATCGGGGACTCGAACCTTGTTGTGTCTCAAGCAAAAGGAGACTGGAAAGTCAAAGAAGAAAAGATGATGATGTATCACCGGACCTTGGACTTGTTAATTCCTCGGTTTAAGAAGCTAAATTTTGCTCATCTACTAAGAGAGAACAACAGGTTCGCAGATTCTTTAGCCACTCTATCTTCCATGATAGACATCCCGTCCGGAGTCCGGATGCGTCCAGTCATCATTGACCAGAAATTTGCGCCAGCCTACGAGTTGATCGCCACCATAGATGAGGTTCAGGATGAAAACCCCTGGTATTACGACATTTGAAACTTCTTGGAGAAGGAAATGTATCCACCGGAGGCAAACGCCAAGGATATAAGGGCAATTAGAAGAATGGCCGTTCAGTTCATCATCTGCGGGGGTAAGCTGTATAACAGAGGTCACCTGGGAATGCATAAGCAATGTGTAGAAGCGAAGGAATCAAAGCGTCTGATGGAGGCCATCCACGGAGGAGAATGTGGGGCACATATGAATGGGGTAATGCTAGCGCAGAAGATCCTCAGACAAGGTTACTACTGGTCCACTATGGAGGAGGATTGTATCGGCTTTGTTCGGCAATGCCACAAATGCCAGATCCATGCAAATCGCATGAACATTCTGCCGTCGAAGCTGTATAATATGACTTCGCCATGGCCATTTTCAGTTTGGGGAATCGATGTGATCGGGGCTGTTACTCCGAAGGGGTCGAATGGGCATGAGTTCATCCTGGTCGCGATAGATTACTTTACGAAGTGGGTCGAGGCCCAATCTTATGCGGTGTTGAAGGCTTCACATGTTGCGAAATTCATCAGAAACAACATCATCTGCCGCTATGGGGTCCCAAACGAGATTATTTCAGACAATAGTTCCCATTTCAAGAAGGAGGTGATTGATTTGTTAAAGAAATACAATGTGGCTTTTCATAAGTCGTCCACATACCGCCCGCAGACCAACGGAACAGTTGAGGCCGCCAACAAGAACATCAAGCACATACTGCAGAAGATGGTGGAAACCTACCGGGACTGGCCAGATAAGTTGCCGTTTGCTCTGTGGGGCTACCAGACTTCAATTAGAACTTCTACTGGGGCGACTCCGTATTCATTAGTCTATGGGATGGAGGCCGTTCTACCTATCAAAATTGAGGTTCCGTCATTGCGAGTATTGGCTGAGTGTCAAATAGCCGAAGCAGATTGGCAGCAGAGCAGATTCGAGGAACTCATGCTCTTTGATGAGAGAAGACTGAAAGCATTGTACCATGTTCAAGGTTATCAGCGCAGAATTGCCCGGGCTTTCAATAAGAAAGTTAAGTCCAGAAATCTAAAAGAAGGAGATTTGGTACTCAAGGATAACCGAGCCCCCATCCATGACCCAAGGGGCAAGTTTAGACCCAATTGGACTGGTCCCTACATCATCAAGTCAATTTGGTCAGGTGGAGCTGCCGTTTTGATGGACCTAGATGGCCTAGAGTTCTCCCAACCGATCAACATGGACAAGTTGAAGAAATATTACCCCTGAGAGGCTCGCTAGGCCGAAAACCCGAAAGGGCGACCTAGGCAAAAGTTAGAGCATTGAAAAAATTGAAAAATATGAAAACCGAACTCGCAAGGTTGAAAACCCGCAAAGGGCGGCCTTGGCAAAAGTTAGAGCGTAAAAGGAGAGTGAAAATACTCGAGTGAACCTAAGCCTGAACTACGTAAGGTTTGATTCCCATCTTTGGGATACGTAGGCAACTTCATCCTGGAGTTCAGCCATAAACACTTCCCCGATCAACTTTGTCCATTTGATTGTCTCGGCCATCTTTGACTATTTAGCATTCAAGAGTTCGGTTATGAGCTCCGGTGCAGTGCTCTTCAAACTAGGGGCAACTTTTTGTTGCTGTGCAGTGCTGCGGTACTCTTCAGACTAGGGGCAACTTTCCAGTTGCTGGGATCCGGGGTTGTGCACCTCAGTGACAGATTTCAGACATGTCCAGTTCTAATCCATATCGAAAATTGACTTTGTTCAAAATTAATCTTTTTACAACTTAGACCATTTTTGGACCAAAGCAGAGAATTTTCAGTACCCACAACCTTCAATTTCATTGATTTCAATACAAAGTTCTCCTGCTCTTGCATACAAATTGAAGTTGCTTTTTATTACATTCATAAAGAAAACTTGAAAGTTCTAATAAAGCAATAAATCCGGGGCATGGCTAAGTCAGATGTTCCTGCGCCCCCTCCCAGAGCTGGTCGAAGCCTCTGATACCAAAGTGGGCCCTTCCTGTGCCTCTTCATTGAGCCAATCCAAGCACTCATCAGATAAGGTGCAACTGAAATGGGAGCAGGGGACAGGAGCTCTTTAATCCTCCATGCTGTGGCATACCGGGCAAGTTGTGCACCTCGAACCGGGAATGCAGCAGGATACTCTATCCCCTCTGGTGGGCAAGTCTGATCATGACCAAACTGGCACCGGAACCGGAACGGAAAGTAGAACACACAGTGAGTCAGACCAATCAACTGGATCCCGGTTTGCCGGGACATGCTATAGCTCATTTCTGGGAGATTGAGCCAAGGACAGTGCCAAGTAATGCGATCTGCAGACAAATTGCACATCCAGTCAAACCACCATCCCTCATCAAGGGCATCGACTAGCCGTTGTCGAAAGAAGTAGCCGCGAGCTGAGTAGGCTGGGCAAAAGTCCACAACCTGCAATTTATCCATCAACCATACCTGGGGAGGGATGAAGAAAATGAGAGAATAAAGAATAAAGAGATGTGCGATGAGAGAAAAGTAAGAAAAGGGTTTTGTGAGAAAAACCGAGCCTGAGGGCCGAGTGATGTGAGCAAAGTATATGTGAGAAAGGGTGGGAAACATTACCTGCAGCAGTAGTGGACTCCCCGCGAATCTGGTCGTCTCTCGGCGATAGAAAGCATCCAAGCCCATCAGCATCTTGGCTAATGTCATGGCAATGCAGCTCTTTCCTTCTTTCAAGCCTTAAGCAACTTCAATCAGATGGATGCTAGATCCGCTAAAGCCCGGGGCAAGCAAAAAGTGAGATAGTATGCACAAACAAAGGGCGTGTTGCCGATAACCTTGCCAATGATGGTCGCCGCGGTTACCGGCATCGGAAAACCGATAGATCAAGTTGGGAATGTCCAGTATTTCGTCATAAATCAGAGACCGAGCGTCACGCATAGTGAGTCCACACATTCGCCCTAAGGCTTGGACATGGCCAAAATTAAGATGGGGCAGGATCTCCTCGTCACGCTCAGATTCCAGTAAAACTCGGAAATCTTCAAAGGTAGGACACACTTCTTGACTGCTAAAGCTAAAGACATGTATCACTGGATTCCAAAACCTTGCCGCCGCATGAAGAAACGGGAGGTGTAACGAGGTACGACCCAGAGTGAATAATGCGTTTATGCCGAAACCCCGGAAATTCTGCTTTTCCGAGCCATCCAAGTTGTTAATCCAAGTTGTGAGATTTTGGGCAAGAAGCGCTTCTATTTGGGGCAAATCAGTGTTGAATTGGGAAGAACCACGAAGCTGAGGCCTTTTTGTAGAAGATAAGGTTGAGTGAAGGACAAATGTCAGCATTCTGTTGATTCTGACAATTCACGGCCGGCCGGCCAAATATAGTGCCGACCGGCCACCACTTTTGGCCGATTGACCAGAGTTTCTGGCCGATGGCCATTTCTCACGACCGATGGCCTTTGTCTCTGGCCGGTGGTCTTCCTCCTTGTTCTCTGAGCTGTTTATGCTGAGGATTGGGGAATTCCACTACCTCCAATGCCCTCCGGTGATCGATTCTTACGGAGTCACGCCTATTTGCTTATCGAGTTGTTGTACATTTGCTTATTGAGTTGTATGTCACTCTCTTCAAGTCTTTGATTTGCTTATCGAGTTGTACTCACGCTTGGTTGGTTATATCGAGTCTCTCTGTTTTGCTTATCGAGTTGTAAATCGGCTCACTACCTGATTATTACGATGCGAATTCTCTATTTTCAAAACGAATCTCATCTCATTGTTATGTGATGCCATGCGATGCAATGCATAGAATGTACAAATGTAACACCTTTTTTAACAAAATAGCAGTTTCATTCCTATCACAAGCTTTACAAAAATGTGCAGTTTTGAAAAAATGATAACAAACCCTGCCTGAGGCAGTGCAATGTGCTTAACTACTAGTAAAAAGGAAAGTAAAGCAAAGAAGGAGCAAGGCAGCAAAGTATCAGGATTGATGCCTGTAACCCCTCCCTTGTGGTCAATACATCTCTCGCGTCCTTGTTTAGATCAATTGTATGGTTCGGCACCTTCATTTCTCGAGGCGGTGCAAGGAAGTACGCCTTCGGAACATTCACAGATCTCCGAGTTGACCTCAAGTTGCGTCTGCTATGAGCAATGCTCTGTACATACGAGAAACATCCCTTCCCGTATCCTTTATGTATCTTGTGAGCTTCACGAATCCTTTCATACTGTGTTGCAGTACTTTTCATTTCAACATCATGAATAGCTCGTCTTTGTTCAATTTCAAGTTTTTATACACATTGCTTACGTAGACCGCATGCTTTACTTACATGTGTTCAAATTCCTTTTTATACACATTGCTTGCGTAGACCGCACGCTTTACTTACATGTGTTCAATTTCAAGTTTCTATACACATTGCGTGCATACGTGCATTGCTTTACTTACATGTGTTCAATTTCAAGTCCCTTTTTATACACATTGCGTGCATACATGCATTGCTTTACTTACATGTGTTCAATTTCAAGTTCCTCTTTATACACATTGCTTGGGTAGAATGCATGCTTTACTTACATGTGTTCAAGTTCCTTTTTATACACATTGCGTGCATACGTGCATTGCTTTACTTACATGTGTTCAATTTTAAGTCCCTTTTTATACACATTGCGTGCATACGTGCATTGCTTTACTTACATGTGTTCAATTTCAAGTTCCTCTTTATACACATTGCTTGTGTAGACCGCATGCTTTACTTACATGTGTTCAAGTTCCTTTTTATACGCATTGCTTGCGTAGACCGCATGCTTTACTTACATGTGTTCAAGTTCCTTTTTATACACATTGCTTGCATAGACACGCATGCTTTACTTACATGTGTTCAATTTCAAGTTTCTATACAAATTGCTTGCGTAGACACGCATACTTTACTTACATGTGTTCAAATCTCTTCATACACATTGTGCACGTTGTCACGTGTTCTTTACTTACATATGTTTGTGCCTTCACAGCATTGTTATGCGCCCCACTCGACTTGCGTTGTCACGCACTTTCGATTGCATTATTAGGCATGTTGCTAACAATATTGTACCTGTTAAGTTTGCTTTCTTTCCAGGCACGATATTGTATGTACGTTTCATTTGAGGCTGGTGCAACCAGACGAACCAGACAGGTACTGTATTCACCGAGTGAGACGTATCGAGAATTGTATAATTCTCTTACATCCTTTCTGCATTGTAGTGTAGTTTGGTGTATGCTAGCTTAAAACTGTCGCATGATTTGCTTCGTTATAGCTTTCTTTGCATAATCATAAGTTATGCTCGGCTTGGTGCATTGTCTTGCATTCTGCCCCTGCCCTCGGGCACATGTCTTTATCTGCAGCTTGTATGCTTTGTCTAAGTCTTCGGCCTGATCAAAAATGGGTCGTCTCTGGACTTTGACAATCACTCCCGTCATTGTTATGACTTTTGAGTTCTGTCAAAGAGGGACAACTGTAGACACCCTATTTTTGACCGTCCTCAAGACTTGGACGTCACCGCTCGAACACTCGGTGATTGCTCATATTTGTGTTTCGTTTTGAGTTCCTGGAGGTCTCGGCTACGCGCCTTGCCTCAGGATCTCTCAACTCAACTGTTCTGTGTTTGGTTTTGTACCAAAAACTTGTGTTTTTGCTTCTAAGGGTAGAAAGTAGCTTGTTAGCTACCCCTGACACCCACCGGCCTTGGTTTGAGGCCACCGGCTATGTTTTGAGGCTACCGGCCATTGGTGAATTATACCATTGGCCGGTCGGCATTCAGTATGGCCGGCCGGCTATCTGTTTGGCCGATAACCTCCTTTTCTAGCCGGTAACCCATTTTTACCTTTTTCAGGCATGGTGCATGCCAGCTGTGCCAGCTGGAATGCACCAAACCTACCCCGGGGCATATATGTGGCTGTTTTACCCCTTTTGCCCCCTTTTGGTCAAAGCTTCTTAAGGAAGCTTGACCCTTTGGCAAAGCTTCCTCAAGAAGCTTGCCAGCTGTCCTAGCTTCCTCAGGAAGCCTTGCCCCCTTTGCTCCCTTTGACTCTTTTTTGTTTAGTTTCTTTAAGAAGCTTCAAAGCTTTCCCTTGTCTCTATAAGAGTCTCTCCTCCTTCTTTGTTAGGGTTGAGCAAAAAAACCAGAGCTATATACATATATATCTGATATATATCATCCTCTCTGTCTATATTTCTCTCTCTCTCTCTCTCTCTCTTCATTTTGTGTGTGTTTGAGGGCCTAAAGTGTGTGTTTGTTCTTAGTTTTGCACACAAACACACACTACTACACCATACTTCGAATTTGAGAGGCTTTGGGGGTTTGTTCTTGAGGTTTTGGACTGGTTTTGATCAAAAGAAGAAGCCTGCACTTGCTGTTCATCAAGGGTTCTTCAAGGGTAACTCTTTTACTTTAGATTCCCCAATCTTGCACTAAACTTTTGCCTATCTTGCCCATTGTTTTAGACTTTGTGTATAACTGAAAAAAGGCTTGTATTTGCATGCTCAAGATATCTCATTAAGTTTGTTTTGGCATTGGGGGTCGACCTCCCCCTCTTAGGCCTTGTTTGGCCCCTTTTTGAGCTTCCTTTATTAAGTTTTGATTTCTTTGGTGTATTAGCCTTCTCACCACTGAAATCCAGTGGATTTTTAGTGGTGAAGAAGGGGGTTTGAGGTCTTGCATAGGGGAGGGACACCCCTCTCCCTTGGTCTCTCTTTTTGTTCATGTTTTGGCTCATAAGGGTAGCATGTATGCCTAGCTTTGTTTGGCTTAATTTCAGAGGTTATTTGGTGTTTATTTAGCATGTTTTACCTCTGTCCCATGTTGGTTTGTTGGCCCCTCTCATGCTTAATACACTTGCTTTGTATTCCCTCATTTTGCCTAGAAATGCATCTAGCCATTAGACCATCATGTTTGCATATTCTTGCCTAGCTTTGTGAAGCTTTTGGTCATGATTTATCATGATTGAGGTCTGTTGGGTGCTGGTTTGGTCGTATTTGATATGTTTTGTATAGCCCCTTTGCATTCTAGCATGTTGGCATCGGGTGTGTGAGTCATGAGCATGCTTGAGTTGGGTTGTTTCAGTTGATTTGAAGTCATTTCACATGCCATTTCAGTCCTTAATCATTGCTTGTATGCTTGCATTCATCATCTCTTTCATGCTTTGAAGGGTTGTTCTTTTGGGCCTTGGAAATGGTCATTGTGCATGCTTATGTGTTTAGACATTAGGCTGCCATATCAGTGGGTTTTGAGGGCCTTTTTTGCATGCTAAAACTCTGTTTTGTATTGAAAAATTCATGCCATGTTTGCTTGGGGGAGGTGTTGAGTAATGCTCCCTTTTGTGGCCTTGAATGCCCTTGTTTTGGATTATTTCCTTGGCGTGTTTTGACCATGATCTATGTATGCTTTAGTCTTGTTTTGGGGTCCCTTGGGACTATTTCAGGTCATTTTGGTCATTTAAGGTTTGGTTGACATAGCTTTGGTTTGACCCCCTTTATTGGCTTCAAGTGTTGGTCATTGTTGCATGCCTTGCTTGCATGTTTTGTTTGATTTGGTATCATTCTCTATTCATTTTCAGAGCTTAGCATGTTGGTTTAATGCCCATATATATCGCCTTTAAGTATGCTTAGAGTTGTCCCCTTTTATGCTTAGGTGATGGACCTTGATGTGTGCATGCTTGCATGCATCATTTGTGCTCTTGTGCATCCTCTTAGGCCACTGTTTTGGGGGTGGGCTGAGGTCCTCTCGTTTCAATATAAGTCCATCTTTGCATATTTTGCATGCTTGCATGTTGCATTGCATCGGTTGCATGCTTACATTGTATCATTTTCGCATGTTTGCATGTTGTTTAGTTAATGGCATTACATAGTCTTGTTGTATGCTTGATTTGTCCATATTGCATTAGTCTAGCTTGCAGGATTAGATAGTGTCATGTTACATTAGCTTAGCATGTTCATGTTACCTTGCATGAGTTGCATCACTTTGCATTGCATATTACATCCATGCCTTGCATTTTGCTTGGTTTGGGGTGTCAAACCAAGTATGAGGATTGAGAAGTGTTCATACTCCAAGTGATGTAACACGTCTCAACCCTCGGTCGTCAATCCCCTTGACTTCAACATGATAGGGTGTTGGCATTTATCTCTTTTGGTTGCATGCATTTACATCAAGTTGCAAACTTGGCCTCTTAGGCCATCATGCATCAAAATGCATAATTGATGGCCCGAGGGTCGAGGGTCATGCTCCCTTGAGTCCCTTGCATGATAGGGAGTGTGCCCATGCTTACATTTGCTTGAAAATTCCATGCCATACACTGCTTGCCCTCTGTTGCTGTCAACTACAGGTTTCAACAGGAAGATTTGGCTGGCCGGCAATGTTGAGTGCCGGCCGGCAAAGAATTTTGGCCGAGAGCACAATATTTAGCCGATAACCTCATTCCCATGGCCGGTGGCCTTTTGATTTGGCCAGTGGCACTCCACTGCACTCAGAATGAAGTTCAGAACAGTTCTGGAGACTTTTATAAATTTCAGAGGGGTGAGGCAGTATAAACGGAGGCAACAGTGCTATGGCAGCGAGTTTCCGGGCGAGACGAGTCAAGCATGCATCATCCATGCATCCCGAGGTGGGGCTGCGGCCACTTTCTTTCTGCATTTAATTTGTTAATTAATTAGAAATTCTGTAATAATTAATTTAGTATCATTTATTCGGACTGTAATATTTATTCGGACCCTCCGAGCGAGGGCAATTGTGTAATAAGTGTGCGTGAGTGTGTGTATGTCTCCCAACCTCACGTCTTTCTTCCCTTTTATTTACTAGCTTTCGATGGTTAGCCTAGGGCATGTTTCAATTAGCATACAGTATGATAGCATGCGTGCATCATTCATTAGTCTTGCATGCACCAGGCTCGGTACATCATACTAACTGCATAAGTATTTCAAATCTTACTTGAATACATGCTACTTGTGCATTTTCACATGTCATTTATAGACTATTCTGTATGCGTTGCATTAGCCACTTAACATGGACTTGGATCATGCATTGATTGCTAACATGTCTTTGTCTTGGCTCGTAGTACTAGGTAAGCATTTATGCTTTAGCGTACCGCATGCGTGTGAGTGTTGCCATAATAGCATGATTACCATGAGGTTAGATGCTTATGTGATATAAACTGCTTGAATGCCTGTGGGTGAAGGTTGGATTGTTTGAGTTGGAACAACTCGTTGAAGTCCGTGCTTTAGCCTACTTGCGAGTAGCAAATTTCAAACTGTTTTTCAAACAAACGGAATATGCAATGCTTCGTTCCAATTCAGGCGATTTGGTCTATAGTTGTTTGCTGTGCACATAGTGTAGTAATTCTAGGCTAATAACCGGAATAAGAACACATAACGTTTTCAAGATCGAATATCACGGTTAGTAGAGGCCGATCTTCGGATCGGACGAGAGGGGGTGCTCATAGCTGACCTTCCCCAATCGTACCCAAGCTCCCGAGCCGAGGTAACTTTGGTGATGACGGACACGTGGCCTTTGGCACCGAGTCAGGGTTTCCTAAATTTTCCCATAAAAAATATTTAGGTG
This sequence comes from Camellia sinensis, assembly GCF_004153795.1. Classification (NCBI taxonomy): domain Eukaryota; kingdom Viridiplantae; phylum Streptophyta; class Magnoliopsida; order Ericales; family Theaceae; genus Camellia; species Camellia sinensis. The sequence goes on along the minus strand of NW_021025200.1, from coordinate 2,304,513 downwards.
GCGACTTTATATCTGGCAAAGCAGTCCATGTTTGGCACTTCTTTCAAAAAATCTGGTTCTCAAAACGATTTGCCGGATTTGGACTCTTTGGTTTAGATTAAGAACCGTGACAATTTAAGAGTCCTGAACTGTAGTGAACCCAAAACGAACAGAACCGGAGGGGGGGGTTCGTCCTCCCGGGGCATTCGGGGACGTCTACACCTCCCAACATGAGAAGACAGGATAGACGGTGTGAGTATCATAAGGACCATGGCCATAATACTGAGAGTTGTTATGCACTGACGGATCACCTGGAGGAATTGGTACAAGATGGTCGCCCACAACAGTATGTCCGAAAAAGCAACGCAACCAAAGCAATAGCCTTAAGACAGGATTCACCTGCGCTCGGCGTGATCCACATGATATACAGCTTGCCAATGTCATTGGTGGTGCATACGATTCAGTTGAGGCCCGACCTTCAAAGTCAACTCACTCCGACTAAACGGCCCCATGAAGCTGCAAGCATTTTTTTTGATGATTCAGATCTGGCCGGAGTGACACTTCCTTACATCGATCCCTTGGTAATTGAGTTACGCGTAAACAGATTCACCGTTGAGCGCGTACTCATTGATTCGGGGAGCATATAAGAGGTTATGTATTACAAGACATTCACCAAACTCGGCTTCTCAGAATCAGATCTTTCTCTGGGTCCTTACCCATTATTCGGCTTCAATGCCAATCCAGAATACCCATTGGGGAAAATCACACTACCAGTCCGAGCCGACTCCCAAACAGTAGACGTAGAATTCTTAGTCGTCAAGCTGCCATCGCCGTACAATCTCATTATGGGGCGAACTTGGTTGCACACCATGCAAGCCGTACAGAGTACATATCATTGGCTGCTACGCTTCCTGACAGAGCGGGGCATTGAGCAAATCCGTGGCTCCAAGAAATCGACACAAGCATGTTATCTCCTTGCTGAAAAAACACCAAAGGAGCTGCAGGTGAATTCTATTGAGGTGCCAGATCGAGAGAGCCTCGACAATGTTGGGCGGCCCCCAAATGAAAAGGCCACGGAAGGCTTAGACCGAGTTGAAATCGATGGCAGCCTAGACAAATTCTTCATGGTCGGCGCATCCCTGAATCAGATCGACAGACAGCAGCTAATCTCTTACCTGCTCAGCAACATCGATATCTTTTCGTGGACTCCGTATGAGATGCCGGGTATAGATCCGTCCATTTCACAGCACCATTTGAATGTTGATCCTAAGTGCAAGCCGATCATTCAGAAAAGCCGGCGGTCAGCCGCAGAGCACACTGCCGCCGTTGTTGAGGAGGTTGATAGGCTACTTGAAGCCGGGTCAATCAGGGAAGTGACCTACCCTACATGGCTCTCTAATACAGTGGTGGTGAAGAAGAAAAACGGGACTTGGCGAGTGTGCATCGATTTCACGGACCTGAACAAAGCTTGCCCCAAGGATTGTTTTTCCTTACCTAGAATTGACCAACTTGTAGATGCGACGGCACGCCATTAGTGTATGAGCTTCCTCGATACTTACAGAGGCTACCATCAGATCGCCATACATCTGGAGGACCAAGAAAAAACTGCATTCCTCACCCCAAGAGGAACCTACGGCTATAACGTTATGCCTTTTGGGTTGAAAAATGTAGGGGCAACTTACTAAAGACTAGTCATGGCTATGTTTAAGGAGCAACTCGGCCGCACTATGGAAGTGTACATTGATGACATGGTGGTCAAGTCCAGAGAAGAGCAAACCCATCTAGCCGATCTAGAAGAGACGTTTGGCATCTTACGCAAATACAAAATGAAGCTGAATGCTTCCATATGTGCGTTTGGGATTGGCTCTGGCAAATTCTTGGGGTACATTGTCAACCACCAAGGAATCGAAGCCAACCCAAGGCAAATCATAGCAATCCTAGAACTCGGCTCCCCTTGATCGGTCAAGGAAGTTCAGAAGTTAATGGGGATGGCCGCTGCACTCAACAGGTTCATCAGTCGGTCCACAGATCGCTGCCGACAATTCTTTCATACACTATGGCAGGGCAAGGCTTTTAAATGGACCACCGAATGCGAAGCTGCTTTCAACGACCTCAAGACCTACCTTCGCTCAGTACCACTCTTGACAACACCTCCTGCTGGTGACCCGCTCATTTTGTATCTGGCAGTTTCCGACAGGACCGTCAGCGTCGTACTGATAAAGGAAGAGCTGGGGGAGCAGCGGCTAGTGTATTATGTGAGCAAGGCAATGGTTGATGCCGAAACACGCTACCTTCCGCTGGAAAAACTCATCCTAGCCCTAGTCATGGCGGTAAGAAAACTGATGCATTACTTCCAGGGACATATCATTGGGGTGCTAACAGATTATCCGCTCCGATCAGTACTACGAAGTGCAGAAGCATCAGGACGTGTTTCAAAGTGGGCACTTGAACTCGGCCAATACGACATTCAGTTTCTACCTAGAACCTCAATCAAGGGACAGGTGCTTGCCAACTTTATTGCCGAATTCACTGGGGGTCTTGCCGATTTCAAGTTCGATGAGATTCGACCGAAGCCGAACTGGAGAATTTATGTTGGGGACATTTGGCAGTTATACTGTGATGGATCATCCAATCAACGGGGCAACGGAGCCGGAGTTGTAATCATAGCTCCCGACGGCGCAATAATTGAGTAGGCCGTCAAGCTCGGCTTCGAAGCATCAAATAACGAGGCTGAATACGAAGCCTTTCTAGCCAGTTTGCGGAATGCACATCTTCTGGGTGCTCGGCGTTTGCTTGTATTTTTATGCGATTTAAAACTGGTGATCAATCAGCTCAAGGGGAAGTACGCGGCAAGAAACGACCATATGGCGGCTTACATGAAAACGGCCAACTCCTTGCTGGCAAAATTTGACCATCATGAATTGAACCAGATAACGCGTGATCAGAACACACATGCAAATGCCCTTGCTTGCCTAGCCTCCACCGTTAATTCGAAGATTAAACGGACCATCGAAGTAGGTTTCATCCCGGAACCGAGCATCGGCCCTTCGGAGGAAGTTTAGGTCAATGTTATAAAATCTGGACCGAGTTGGATGGATCCCATTGCTACATTTCTGTCTTCCAAACAGCTCCCATAGGACAAGAAAGAAGCGCACAAGCTGCGACACAAAGCCCTACGATACTACTTGGATCCGCAAGGAAGGCTTTATAAAAAATCCCTCTCTGGTCCATATTTGGAATGTGTGCACCCTGACATCAAACTGGGCTTCGAAGCATCGAACAATAAGGCCAAATATGAAGCATTGTTACCTGGCTTACGGAACGCACATCTCCTTCGTGCTTGGCGTCTGCTTGTCTTCTGCGACTCAAAGCTAGTCATCAACCAATTGAATGGAGAATACGCTGCCAAAATGGACAGTATGACAGCTTACATGAAAACGACGAATTTTTTGTTGGCAAAATTTGACCATCATGAATTGAACTAGATAACACGTGATCAGAACACACATGCAGATGCCCTTGCCTGCCTAGCCTCCGCCATTAACTCAGAGATTAAACGGACCATCAAAGTAGGTTTCATCCCGGAGCCAAGCATCATTCCTTCAGAGGAAGTCCAGGTCAATGTTATAGAATCATAACACGATTTGGCATTACAAGAGCTTTTATCTCAGACAACGGCACTCAGTTTGATTGTGGCGTCTACTGAGAGCTGTGCAGCAAATATGGTATCCGACCTTACTTTTCTACGTCGGCTTACCCACAAAGCAATGGTCAAGCCGAAGCCTCTAATAAATCCATCTTGGACGGCATCAAGAAGAGGCTGGAGAAAGCTAAAGGCAAATGGGTCAAAGAATTGCCGAGTGTATTATGGGCTCATTGAACTACGTCGAGGTGATCTACTGGAGAAACGCCGTTCGCTCTGTGCTTTGGAACCCAAGCAATCATACCCTTAGAGATCGGCCACCCAACCTTGAAATCTCAAGTTTTTGATATGGGCCGCAACGACATAATGCTGGCACTGGATTTGATTCTAATTGAAGAATGAAAAGACTGTGCCCTTTCGTCGATGGCGTGGTACCAGCAGCAGCTTGCCAAGTCATATAATCAACGTGTTCAGCTGCGCCGCTACACACCAGGAGAGTTGGTCTTGAAGAAGGTACTTCCAGCTACCAAAAAATCGGCTGATGGAAAATTGGGTCCTAACTGGGACGACCCCTATCAGATTGATTCAATCGCAGGAGTAGGGGCATATCGGCTCAAAGACATGTCAGGGAGAAGTCTGATACGGCCTTGAAATTCCACACATTTACACAAATTTTATCATTGACCCGGCTTGTGGGGCATGACACTTGTTCTGAACGGTTCGCCATGTACATCTCATTTTCTGTACTACAAATATCGCTACTTACTCACTTCAAAATCAAGTTCAAGGGTGTTCCAATAAAAGCCTCCGGATTCGGAGCGCCCTTCATGGATATCACGATTGGCCAAATAAAGTCTCCGGATTCGGAGCCCCATCGGCGCACGATGTCCTTGGGCCGATTAAGCCTCCGAATTCGGAGCGCCCTTCGTGGATATCACGACTGGCCAAATAGTCTCCAGATTCGGAGCCCCATCGGCGCACGACATCCTTGGGCTGATTAAGCCTCTGAATTCGGAGCCCCATCGGCGAACGATGTTTTTGGGCTGATAAAAGCCTCCGGATTCGGAGCGCCCTTCGTGGATATCACGATTGGCCAAATAAGTCTCCGGATTTGGAGCCCCATCGGCGCGCGACGTCCTTAGGCCGACAAAAGCCTCCGAATTCAGAGCGCCCTTCGTGGATATCACGATTGGCCAAATAAGTCTCCGGATTCAGAGCCCCATCGGCGTATGACGTCCTTGGGATGATTAAGCCTCCGGATTCGGAGCGCCCTTCGTGGATATCACGATTGACCAAATATGTCTCCGGATTCGGAGCCCCATCGGCGCACGATGTCTTTGGGCCGATAAAAGCCTTCGGATTCGGAGCGCCCTTCGTGGATATCACGATTGGCCAAATAAGTCTTCGGATTCAGAGCCCCATCGGCGCATGATGTCCTTGGGCCGATTAAGCCTCTGGATTCAGAGCGCCCTTCATGGATATCACGATTGGCCAAATAAGTCTCCAGATTCGGAGCCCCATCGGCGCACGACGTCTTTGGGCCAATAAAAGCCTCCGGATTCGGAGCACATCAGCGCACGATGTCTTTGGGCCGATAAAAGCCTCCGGATTCGGAGCGCCCTTCGTGGATATCACGATTAGCCAAATAAGTCTCCAGATTCGGAGCCCCACCCGCCAAATAAGCCGTAGGCATCGGAGCGCCCTTCGTAGATTTTCAGGTCGTGCGTAACATAATGATGCCGATTAAATACTTAATGTAGAATGCTCTCATTTCGAGCCGGCAAAACCCTTTTATACTTCGAAACATATAAACATTCAGAATGATATTTATACAATAAAACACATGCAAACACGTGTGTGCCGAATGAAAGTCATAATGAAAGTTACAATAAAATACATGCAAACACATACAAACATTTTATTCAATCAGGCGATGATTACATAGTTTTGAACGCGATCTGCGTTTAAGCATTACAATGAGTATTTTTATATGGCGTCGCCCTCATCCTCACTCTGCTCAACCTCAAGGGCGGAAAATGCCGAATCAATGCCCGATGCTGAATCAATGGAAAACACTTTCATCGGTAGAGTGGCGATGCCGAATCAATGCCCGATGCTCGGAGAACTTCCGCGGCTTGAGATGCCTTGATCCAACCGTGCTTAAAATAACAATTTTTACATCGGCAAACCTCTTCGGCGAGTTTCTCCTTGGTCTTCTGAATTTCGATTACTCGGCCGTCATGAAAACCTTTTTCATAGGCCGCGGCCTTCGCAGTCTCAATCGCGAACATACTAGCTGTGTTTCGATCGGCAATAGCATCACTTATCAGCCTTTGAGTCACATTCTCTTCCACAACCGGATTAGGTTGGCTGGCTGATTGAGACTCGACAGACCTAATTTTCCTTATCTCACGCTCGGCCTTCTCCGCACGAGCTTCGAACTTCCGAATGCATTCATCTCTTTGCTCTATATCGCGCCGAGCGACGCGGAGACGCATGCCGATTTCATAAGCTGTGTACAGCCCCTTCACCGCACCGTGAACGCCTTCGCGAAACACTTCGAAGTCTTGCCGTTCTACTATCGACTACTGGACTTCGGGTGGAAAAATCTGTCGGGCGAACTCGACTACCACGTTTGGATCTCGAACGATCGAGTCCGCCTCTGTCATTGGTCTATTCCCCACGAAGATCACAAAACTCAATGGGCACGGAGTCGTGTTGGATTCCCTTCCAGAACTGGGTTAAGGAGCTTTGCCCTGAGGCTGCTTATCCCTCTTGGGCGACCTACTTCGACGACGAGGAGATTGGTGTCTCTCCCGATCCCTTGAAGTCCTACTCCCCGTACGTGACGGATCACCACTTCGATTCATGGCTCCTCTCAGCTCAGCTATTGTCTTCGCTTTGCCTCTGCTATTGAAGAAAAGTCTTTGTGACATTCGCACTTGTTTAATCTTCCTCAAAGGGCTGGACTGAGTTACTAACTGAGCATATAAATAGGACCCTCGTTCACAAAGTACACACTCATTTATTCCCTACGCGGACAGCACCTCTGAGGCAATCTCATTAATATTGAAATGTCAACAGCTCGGCGCCGACCAAGTCATATGCCCCGATCGCCCCGTCAGCCGCTGTTATTCGATGTTTAATGTTCGTGAACCAGTTAGGGCAAGGGCAAATTCATCAATCTAGTCGGCTTGAGTGCCCCAGCCGTTCCACGAATTGATTCATCAGTACAAGATTCATAACGTGTTATTCGGCGTTTAATATTCGTGAATCAGCTGGGGCAAGGACAGATTTATCAATCTATTCGACTTGAGTGCCCCAACCGTTTCACGAATCGATTCATCAATACAAGATTCATAAGTAACATGTTATTCGACGTTTTATGTTCGTGAAAAAGTTGGGGCAAGGGCAGATTTATCAATCTATTCGGCTTGAGTGCCCCAGCCGTTCCACGAATCGATTCATCAGTACAAAATTCATAAGTTCGTGTTATTCGGCACCTCATGAATTCATTTTGTTGATTAAATCAGATCCATAAATTTAATCGGCTTCTAAGTTTGCCGTCTCATGTAATCATGACATTTTGTTCTAATTGCTGATTCTCCTAATTACATACTCATACAACAAACAATACAAGCAGTAACTTGAGTACAATATTAAATTTTCATTCATAAATTGGGCGCTAGCAGCAGACATTTTATATTTGAAAATCCAAAAATGATGAAAATCTACTAGGCAAAAACATACATTGAAATTGAAAATACTTAATAAAACTAGTGTCTCCCAAATCAATCCTCGGGATAAGACTCAAGTGGCTCAACGTCCACTTGCTCGTATGGAATTGGCATGGCCAATGTAACTCCAGCGGCAGCAAGGGCTTTGAGCCACCCATGTTTGAATCCCCGATTCTCGAATTTGGGGACTTCTTCTACGTAGTCCTCAAGGGCGGCGCTCTTTCCAGCCTCGAGCACTGCAGAAACCTCAGAGTCGGCTTTTTCCTTGGCCTTCCTCAACTCTTGCAACTCGCGCTCCACCTTAGCAAGCGCCTTCTTGGCTAACTTGAGCGATTCCTCGCTCGCGTTCGCCCTCTCCTTGGCATTGGATCTGAGCCGGTCAGCAGTTTGAGCCCTTTCCTTCTCAGCTTCGGCTCGAGCACTTTTCATCGCAGCTCTCATCACCTCGAACTCGGCCCTTCTTCTCTCATATTCAGCTTCCGACTTCAGGCGGCCAATTCTTTCAATGGCTTCGTGCTGGCGGCGGCCTAGTTCGGCTATCCTTCCAACCGTCTGCAAAACAAGGAGTTAGGATCATCACATACCAAGAAATATCGTATGCAAACCAAACCAAACAAGGAGTAAAAAAGATCAAGTCACATACCAGAAGGGCCGACTGGACAGCTAACACTATAGCTACCAAATCCGGCTCTGCTTGAAAGGTGGCCTTGTCAGCCGGCAACAAAGTTGAGGTAGCCAAGCTTAACGCTACAGCTGGATCCTTCAAGGCAGACGCGTCAGAGGAGATCAGCGTGTTTTTGATCTTCGGTTGAATAACGAAAGGAACAACCACGTCTGATTTCTCTAGATGAGGCCGTTTGTCAACAAGGCTCTCCTCTGAGCCGGCCTCTCCCTCGGCGGTACATTTTTCGCCCCACTCTTCTTGAATCGGCCTTTCTTTTAGGATCTGTTGTTCGACCACCTTATCTGACTCGGACTAAACAACATGAGCCATCTCTTTTACCATAACGGGTTGTGAAGATTCAATTAGGGCAGGCCCAGATTGGCTGGCCTTGGCTTTCCGTTGCGCAGCCATGCGTTTGGCATTTCTCTTTCGCTCCATCTGCGTTAGATTTTCCGCAGTCATGCCTTCAGAAAAATCGCCGGGTAGATCTCCCAAATCTGTAAAAATATCTCTGAAGGAAAACTCCGCCCGACCCGAAGTGGACGGTGAGTCAGGCTAGTTAAGACCGGCTGCCTCAAACGCAGAGTTTAGACCCTCGTCAACCTCTTCAGCCTCCGCGGCAAACTCTCTCGTTGGTTCGGCAACTACCTCGACCACCGTCTCTACGTCTTGCTCCGAATCAGAAGCTTCAAAACCAATTTTTCTGAGGGTCTTGAAGCTAGGGAAGATAAGAGCCGTAAGGTGGTGTTCGTCAGATGGGATCGGGATGTCGTCTGCAGCCGAGAACGTAGTATAAGTAGGCTCGTACCGCAGAAGTACATGGGCGGCTCTCCTTTGCTTTTGTACGTTTGGACGGCCAAAATACTTGAGTGTAGTCTTAATCTTCGCAAGGACTGCGTCGTCAGCTGAAGTCTGAATCTTCTTCAACTTACTGCCTGCAAAAACGAAGGATTAGACTTGAAGAGAAAGCCGAGTAAAAGAAAGATCAACAAACATAAGGAGTTACTCGGCCACCTGGTTTATCCCTCTTTTTGGGAACAGGGTCTAGGCGATCTTCGCCCTCGCCGAATTCCCAGTTGCCGCAGACATTGACCATGACATCGTCAACTCATTTGCCAGAACTGGCAAGCATGGTTACCAAGTGATGGTCGGTGTCCTTGGCCCTGAGAAAGTAGCACCAGGCTAGGGGAGAGGAGGAGAGGAGTATTTGGCTCTTAAAACTCTTTGAAAGCTCAAGATTTCTTAACCCCATGAAAGGGAGGGGGAAGGGCTTTATTTATAGGCAAAGAGAAAGGTTCTAGAACTCTTTCTAGGGTTCCATCGCTTTCTCCCTCCATCTCTCCCAAAAAATACACCAAGATCGAGTTTCCATATCTGGCATTCAGGTGAAGGAATCAGATCCCAATGGCGGAGGACGGCCCTAAGAAATGGGTGCAAGGGAAAGCGAACCCTGCCCTCCGCAATGGATAGGAGAGGAAAGACGATGGTATTTTGGTCCTCCCTCTTCATATCAAGGGTATTGTCCGTCACTAGAGATATATGGACATCATCAAGGATAGAGAAATGTCTCCGGAACCCAGAGATACGACCCTCGGAAAGGAGGTCTTTCAAATGCTTAGCCATTCTAGTAAGGATTCGGGTATTCTAAATAAAAAATGAACACAGAAAATAGGATTACAAAGAGAAGAAGAAAACTTACGAGAGGCAAAGGAGACACGGAGAGATGGGAAGAAGTTGCAAAAGACGTGAGGTAGAGGAGGAATTCCAGCTGGCAATCCAGGAGGCCCTAATATTCAAAAAGTATGCATTCGAAGAGACTGGAGTTTCAAATCGTAATAAATGTAAAAGATACACGAATGAGGCGGGAACGTATAATGATGACCGAAAGGCCTATGTTTTGACATACACATTGGGATAGGTGAAACTGCCTAATTTATGTTTCTCTTGATTTTTCAAATTCGAAACCAAACACACAAATTAACTGCCGTCAATGGGGATTTTGGGGGCAATTGTGGGAGCCGAATAAAGGGTAGAGTCAGAAACGGACGCTTCGAAGGATGGACATTTGTTCAACTCTAACCTGCACGATTAGGAGGCCGACTACAATTAACAGGCCGAGTAACTATGGGGCCGAATAAATAAGCAGTTTGAGAGCGAAAAGTGGACCAGGCCCCAAGGCCCTGGAAACGAGTATAAATAGAAGAACAATAATCAAAGAAAGGGATGTGAGAATTATTGTGCTTAACTTAGAATACAAGTAACCCTGAGTGCAGAAACTAACTTGCCCGTCGGAGTGCTAATTCCGGCACCCCCGACCGGAGTGTTTATTCCTTTTCAGGTGACTATCAGAGGATCACTAGCGTCCCCCAGGATCAGAAGAGTATTTCCAAACCACTTCTCCACAGTTATGAAATTCCAATTGTTTGTTCAGTATGAATTTCTGGAAGGCCCGTATCTTTCATGTCAAACTTAGAGTTTTACAATCTCTTGGTACTTCTAATCAGCTCATCATTACTACCAACAATGAGTATGTCATCAACGTATAGACACAAAATGACATAACCTCTGTCAGTGTCTTTGACGTATGCGCATTTGTCACACTCATTGATTTTGAACCCATTTAACAACATGACGTTGTCAAACTTCTCATGCTATTGCTTGGGAGCTTGCTTCAAACCTTACAATGATTTGACAAGCTTACAGACTTTCTTATTTTGTCTTGGAGCTGAGAACCCCTTGGGTTGCTCCATGTAGATTTCTTCATCTAAATCTCCATTTAAGAAAGCTGTCTTTATATCCATCTAATGTATCTCCAGACTACGTAAAGCTGTTATCGCAATCACCATGCGAATAGATGTAATCCTTGTCACATGTGAGTACGCATCAAAGTAATCCAGGCCTTCTCCCTGCCTGTATCCTTTGATAACTAGTCTAGCTTTATATACTTATCAATTAACCCATCAGCTTTCATATTTCTTCTGAAGATCCACTTACTCCCTAAGGCCTTATACCATGCAATATAAAACCTCATAGAAACAACATAGCAGCATGTAATTCAAAGTGATTTACAATCATGTGCAGTGGTATAAAGAAACAATAACCTTAAAAAAAAAGGTGTAATAGAAGCAGATCTATAGGACATAAGACAATTAGAATTTCTATGAATGATCCATATATTTGTCCAATTACATAAGACACAAATCCTATTCATGAAATAGTAAACAGTGTACAATCATAAGAAAATTAACTAGTCCAATTACATATGAATTTATTTGTTCCAATTTCATGAGGAAAAAAATACTACTCTATTTTAAGCTTGCTGTATAAATTGTGTGATAGCATAAAATAAATAGATTCATATGGAACAAACAATTGGAATTTCATAAACAAGAACACGGTGGAATTTACAGAAATTCATGATAAAATAAAACTAGCAAAAGGAAGCAAACCGAAGCCTGCACTAGACAGTGTCCTTAAAACATATTCATCGCCTCACCGGTTTGGTGTGGAGGTTGTTTGATGTCTATCTTCCAAGATACGGCGGTTGGACTAGCTACAAAATGCACCGACTAAATAGCTTCTGCGAACAGAACTTTGCAGCACTCTCTCACAGGAAGAATGTAATATAAAGCTAAAGGAAACTTTTGACAGGAAGAGCAACAACTTTTCTGGTGTAAAATGCCGAAGGAGAGGGCTTCCTTTTATACACATGGAGAGAGAGAGAGAAAGAGAGAGAGAGAGAGAGAGAGAGAGAGAGAGAGAGAAAGGCTCTTGCAACAAATGCAAGAGATTTAATTTTGCAAAACTTCCAATTGGCGGCAAGACTTAATTTGCAAAACTCCCAATAGATAGCTTTAATCCATCATCATTATAGAGGAGTTACATCGATTTTATACACATGTGTAATGTGTACAATTCTGCATCCACCTTTTCCAACACCTCTTTCATGAGGCCAACTTAATGAGTCAATTTTTCATTCAAATCTTAATATTTTTGGTCATTCTTTTTGTGGTGTAAATATTTCATTACAAAGAATCTAAACCCACTTTAATCCACCTTAATTGAGGACTAGCACCCACTTTAATATTGCATTAAAGTCACCAAAAAATCATTATTTTCCCAACAATCCCCCACATGAATAAAAATTGACCGAATAACAACAAACAGACAATGCTTAACAACAAAGATTCAAAGAGAGTGCAACAGAATAACCCTGGCATCGGAAAAGGTAGCTTTTGGCTTTGAACCCCTCCTAGTGAGGTCTATCGGATTTACTGGCTGTCCAGTAAACACGAAGTCTTAAACTGTTCTGCCATTTATGTAAACCAAGACAACAAACCTCACACAAGAATTACTCCAACCATCGTTCTGTTCTCACTGTTGTGTTCGGTTTGGCCTTGGAACACTAGCCTGGTTCAGTGAATGGTTTAAAGAATTAGGCCCTGTCAATTCTTATAGAAGCGGCCCCACTTCACACTCACATAGGTGACTTTACTTGAGTATCCTGCTATACTCAGCTCAACAGCTCAGCACATCATTAAAAGCTCAGCTTAACCTTTACATTTG
>NW_021025200.1:2256653-2285991 GCF_004153795.1 Camellia sinensis | reverse complement strand
AATTCAAAGTGTCCAACAATGAAGCAGAATACGAGGCGTGTATCGCTGGATTAGAAGCTACCCTAGAACTAGAGGCAACAAGGTTCGACGTCATCAGAGATTCAAATCTAGTTATTTTTCGAGCCAACGGAGACTGAAAGGTCAAGGAGAAAATGTAGGTTTATCATCAGATCCTGGACATTATGATTCCAAGGTTCAAAAAACTAACATTTACACATCTGCTGAGAGAACAGCCAGTTTACTAATGCGCTGGCAACTCTATCCTCCATGGTAGACATACTGCTTGGGGTTAAGATGTGTCTGATCATCATTGAACAAAAGTATACACCTACTGATGAGATGATAGCTACAATAGATGAAGTTCAAGACAAGAACCCTAGTATTACGACATTTGGAATTTTCTAGAAAATGATACGTATCCACCAAAGGCAAATGCTAAGGTCTACCTATTTATACGGTGTCTGGCCGTCCAGTTCATCATCTGTGGGAATAGGTTGTACAAGAGAGGCCAGTTGGGAATGCATAAGCTCTATGTCAAAGAAGAAAAGTCGAAACGTCTCATGGAGGCCATCCTTGGAGGAGAATACAGAGCATACATGAATGGTGTGATGTTGGCCAAGAAGATCCTCAGGTAAGGTCATTATTGGTGAACTATGGAAGAGGATTGTATTAGCTTTGTACGGTGATGCCACAACTGTCAAATTCATGCCAATCGCATGAATATCCCGCAGTCAAAACTTTATAACATGACTTCTCCATGGCCTTTCTCAGTCTGGGGAATCGATGTCATTGGGGTAGTCTCACCAAAGGGCTCAAATGGACATGAGTTTATTCTAGTGGCGATTGACTATTTTACCAAATGGGTGGAAGCTCAGTCATATTTTGTGTTGAAGGCATCACATGAGGCCAAGTTCATCAGAACCAATATCATCTGCAGATATGGGGTACTGTAGATACCTCATTTTTGACTGCCCTTAAGACTTGGGCACCTTAAGTTGATCACTCGATGATGAAAGTTATACTGTACAAACGTTCGATTTCTTCAGCAAGAAGAGCTTTTAAATCCCAACCTTACACCCTATTTCTGACCAAAACTATTTTAGACCTTAAAGCCCTCTCTTTCAAAATATTTTTCCAAATGTTTCTACGATGTTCCGAGGCTCACATTTCGTTTAAAAAGTTGAGCTTTTCGGTAAACCAAGTAAGGACAAAGCGGAAATAAATGAAAGGGAGGTGAACTCTTTGAAAAATCTTTAAAAACATCTTATTTAGAGGTTTGGAGTTGAAGGAAATAGGAGGGGATGGAAGAAAACTAGTTGGAGAAATGGTTGAGCTTGAAACTGTTAAAAAAGAACTGGGTAGCCTTTACTAAATCAGGCTTATCTCTTTGCACACTTAGACTTTAGTTGTAAGGCCACCACCATTGGAAATTGGACTTCTGAGGCTTCAATTTAGACTCAATAATCTCCTAAAGCTGAGTCCAAATGAGGGAGATATGGCCGTTTGAGATTAAGCGTCAATCCGATTAAGACAGAAATGAGCAGCCTTCACTAAAATAGGAATATATCTTTGCACACTTAGAATTTAGATGTGAGGCTATAACCATTGGAAATTAGACTTTCGAGCCTTCAATTAGACTCAAGAATGACCTAAAACCGAGTCTGGATGAGGGAGATATGCCCATTTGAAGTCGAGCCTGGAAACAGATTTTTGTGGTCGGCAGGCCACTACTTCTGGCCTGCCGGCTACTTGTGTAAAACCCAGATATTTATTGCCAGCTATCCCTCCAAAGCTCCAGCTGTTCCTATACAAATATTTTCGACCTGAGAGGCTTTTTTTCTATATATATTTGACCTCTCCTCTTGTTTTTAGTTTAGGTTACAAAAATTTCCAAAAGTCCCAAAACTTGAAATTCGCTCTCTATCTCTATCTTTCAACACACACACCTTACCCAAACACTTCATAAACCAATATTTGAGCTCTCCTTGCTGAGATTATTGAGTTCAAATTTCAGCCTTGGAGAGTGTAAGTTTTGTGATTTGTGAACAAGAAAGTAACCTTGCTTCAAGAGGTATAATTTTGAGCATCTCTACACTACTTCTCTCTTATATTTTCTTGCTATTTTTGAACTATTTTTGGATTGTTTTTATGGGCTGAAACTTGTGGTTTAAAGCTACCAAAAGTGGAGGGGTTAATCACCCTTCTTTGAACCTTGCTCTCTAAGCTTTTGGCCTTGTGTTTCCTATTCTTTTCTCAACTTTTTTTGATCTTTTTACCACTGAATTTCATAGTTTTTTAGAGCCTAAAAATGTTGTTTTGAGGTCCCAAAAATGGAGGGGATAGCCTCCCCTCCTTGTGCTTGTTTAATAGCTTAACTTGCCCCATGTTTTAACTTATTGTTTGAGCTATTGTTTGCTTAATTCTAGCACTTTTTTTG
Organism: Camellia sinensis; assembly: GCF_004153795.1. Lineage (NCBI taxonomy): Eukaryota > Viridiplantae > Streptophyta > Magnoliopsida > Ericales > Theaceae > Camellia > Camellia sinensis. The sequence continues at coordinate 2,283,554 of NW_021025200.1, read as the reverse complement.
GACTGTTTTAGCACTGTTTTACGACTGGTTTTAGTTGTTCATTGCATTTAAGCTTTGTATAGCATGCTTGTAGTGTAATAGGCCTCATAGGTTTGGTGGTTTAGGCCTTAGCCACCAACCTATTTAAGTTGATAGCGTTTATTTCAAGCTTTCCATACTTGTATTCATATCTAATCACCTTTGCAATCTCCCTCCATTCTTGGCTTTTTCTTTACTTTAAAAGTTGTTCCAAGCTATTTGCTTGTTTAAGCTCGAGATTGAGGTATTGTGCTTAATGGTTTAATCCCTTGGGGGTTCATTACCAATGACATAACGCTTCTCTCATGCCTAAAACAACTCTTGGTTTGGTACTCCTTTCCATTAGAAGACTTAAAGCTCACTTTTGGACTCAATTGATTAAGGAATGGATGGTAATTAAAATGAAGTATAAAATTGAGACTAAAAGTGATGCAAGATAATAAAATCAATTTGGGTTCAATCGGACGTTAATTGAACCCATTGAGTCGTGAATCGTTTCATACTTGTTAGTGATGTAAACAATTCAAGAGTCAATGTCAACCACTTCCCTTAATCAATCCATGATAGGGAGAGGGTTTTGAGAGTCTTTAAATTGTGTATTTATTGAATTGTGTCCCTTGATTCATAAGTCATGATGCAATGAAATTGCGCCGATTGATGATTTGCGAATCAAGCCTACCCCTCATTTGACCTGTTTGATGATAAGGAGAGGCAGGGTGGACAAACATCCTTTGAGAATACTTTGGTTTGTGCTCTGTTTGTCCTTTGTTGCTGTAGGAAAGAACCAGCACCAATGGCTGGCAGACCACTTCTTCTGGACGACAACCCACTATTAGTGGCCTGCCAGCCACTACTTCTGGGTTGCCGGCCACTTTTTCAAGGCAGGCAGTGCCCCTTTTCTAGCAGAGCAGAAGCTGAGGTGAAAAAAATAGTGCATTTTTCCAATTGTGAGTGTGTAACAGAGGCATTTCAGTAGCAAAATAGAAAGCGTTATCAGGTGGAAATCCGCATCCATGCATAAGTCATCCCTCGATTCTCAGGATTCGTCAAGATGATGTTGTAATTATGCTTGGAGTAGAGGGCTTGTAACTAATTAATTAGAATAGTTAGTTAGTTTCATGTTGTACTTATTTAATTAGCTAGAATACTTAGTTAATTAATTTGTGTTGTAATAATTAGGTAATTAGCTAGTGTAGTTAATTTACTTCATTTAGTTTGTAATAGTTAGTTAATTCGTAGTAATTAGCTTAGCTAGTCTATTTATTCGGACTCTCTTGTGTGAGGGCCAAAACATGTAATAATGTGTATGTCTTCCAACCCCACGTCTTTCTCCTTTTTATTTACTTGCTTATGATGGTTAGTTTTAGAACATCACTTTCTTTTTAGCATACTCCATGTTTGCATCCACTTGTCTTGCATGCGTCGAGGCTTGGTTCATCATTCTAACGATGCATTGTCGTTTAAATACTTTGTTGAATAAGTGTTAAAACGCATGCTATCAAGTTGATTCACAAGACATAATTAGTAGCTAAGCCTGTTTAGATTGCATATCGTATGTGTTGCATTAGTCATTTTGCATCCATAGGATCATGCATTTTTTCTAACTCTTTTATTTCTTTTGGCTTACCTCGGAGTACTAGGTGAGCTTTTATTTGCTTTAGCATAATTGCATGAGTGCGAGTATTACCATATCAAAGCATGATCACCATGAGGCTAAATGCTTAAGTGATAAACTGTTTGAATGCCTGTGGATGAAGGGTAGTTGCTTGAATTGGGATAGTTTGATTAATATACATTTGAGACACTGTTCAAGTGACACGTTCACAAACTCTTTTCGAAAACAAACATAAAATCAAAGTGTTCTAATTTTTGCAAATTAGTCTATACTTATGTGCAATACATAGTAAAGTTAGTCTAATAATCGAAATAAAAGCATATAATGTTGATAAGAATCACATCATGATTAGTAGAGGCCGATCTTTGATCGGGCGAGCAGGGGTGCTCAATTCATGACCTTCCCCTCTCGTACCTAAGTTCCCAAGCCGAAACAATCTTGGCGATGACGGACATGTGGCCTTTGGCATGAGTCATGGGTTTCCTAAATTTCTCAAAAATATTTAGGTGGCGACTCTGTATCTGGTAAAACAGTCCATTTTTGGCATTTTGATTCAAAATTAATTTTTCAAAAGATTTGTCAGATTTGGACTCTTTTGTGTTTATCTATTTCACATTGCACTTGTAGAATCAGATTCAGAACCACAGGAGTCCGAACTGTAGGGTTTATCGTCTTCCGAAAGGAGCATGAAAAGTCGAGCTACAACAACGTATGGCAATTTTTGCATAAACAACTTGGACCATAGTCTTGGCCCAAGTCCATCCTTGAAGCATCGATAACTCCCTTCCTTCGGAAAATTTGAATGCCCCATAGTGCCCTTAAAACAAATTCACTACCTCGCTGGTTAGGTGTCGAAGTTGTTCGACGTTTGTCTTCCAGTTACAACAAAAGCACCAACTGCGTAGCCTCAGCGAACAAAACTAAGGTAGCACTCTCTCACTAGGAAGAATATAAAACTTGAAGGAAATATTTTGAACACACAAAGATAACAAAATTTCTTGTGTTGAAGAATGAAGGAGTGGGTCTCCTTTTATACACATAGCGGGAGAGAAGAAAAGGCTCTTGCAACAAATGCAAGAGATTTAATTTTGCAAAACTCTCAATTGATGGCAATTCAATCCATCCTCATTATAGAGGAGTTACACCCATTTTATACACACGTATAATGTGTATAATTCTGTAGCCACTTTCCCAACACCTTTTTCATAAGGCCAACTTAATGAGATAATTTCTCATTCAAATCTTAATGGTTTTTGGTCATTCTTTTTGTGGTGTAAGGAACATAAAACAAATACATTCATATGGAACAAACAATTAGAATTTCATAAACAAGAACATGACAGAATTTATAGAAATTCATAATAAAATAAAACTAGCAAAAGGAAGCAAACCGAAGCCTGCACTACACAGTGTCCTTAAAATAGATTCGTGGTCTCACCGGTTTGGTGCTGGAAGTTGTTCGACGTCTGTCTCCCAGGATACGACAGTTGGACCAGCTACGCAATGCACCGACTGAATAGTTTCAGTGAACAGAACTTTGCAGCACTCTCTTACAGGAAGAATATAATTATAAACTGAAGGAAGCTTTTGACAGGAAAAGCAACAACTTTTCTGGTGTAGAATGCTGAAGGAGAGAGCTTCCTTTTATACACATGGAGGGTGAAAGGAAAAGCTTCTTGCAACAAATGCAAGAAATTTAATTTTGCAAAACTCCCAATTATTGGCAAGACTTAATTTTGCAAAACTCCTAATTAATGGCTTTAAATAATCATTATAGAGGAGTTACACCCATTTTATACACATGTGCAATGTGTATAATTCTTTAGCCACTTTTTCCAACACCTCTTTCATGAGGCCAACTTAATGAGTCAATTTCTCATTCAAATCTTAATAGTTTTTGGTCATTTTTTTTGTGGTGTAAAGATCTCACTACAAAGAATCTAAACCCACTTTACTCTACCTCAATTGAGGATTGGCATCCACTTTAATATTGAATTAAAGTCACCAAAAAACTATTTTTTTCCCCAACAATCCCCACATGAATAAAAATTGACCGAATAACAACAAATGGACAACGCTTAACAACAAAGATTTGGAGAGAGTGCAATGGAATAACCTCGGCATCGAAAAAGGTAGCTTTTGGTTTTGAACCCCTCCTAGTGAAGTCTATCAGATTTACTGGCTGTCCAGTGAACATGAAGTCTTGAACTGTTTTGCCGTTTATGTAAACCAAGACAACAGACTTCACATAGGAATTACTCTAACTATCGTTCTGTTCTCACTGTTGTGTCCGGTTGTGGGGGTGTCTTGCAAAAGTGGCAGTGCCTATACCCAAGTGGGCTCGAATAAGACCAAAGTAAGTGGATTGTGTATTCATTGGATATGCACATAATAGCAGTGCATATTGATTTCTTGTGTATAGGTCTGTTATTCCAGATATACGCCAAAAAACTATTATGGAATCAAGAAATGCATCTTTCTTTGAAAATGTATTTTCTTGTCGTCTCCAAAAAAGGATATCAAGTTCCGTGAAAGATGTTGAAAGTGACAATGATCACATAGCTGATTAATCAGATGACCACTTAGATAATCAAGTTAATGATCAAGCTAAGGACGTAGATGAGCCAAGAAGGAGTAAGAGGGCTAGGACTGTAAAGTCCTTTGGTCCGGACTTCTTGACTTATATGTTAGAGGGAGAACCTCGAACTTTCCATGAAGCTGTGACTTCATCTGAAAGTCCTTTGTGGAAAGAAGCAGTTAAGAGTATGATTGACTTCATCTTTCATAACCATACTTGGGAGTTGGTTGATCTAACCCCAGGTAGTAAGGCCATGGGTATGAATTTATTAGTTCGAGGTTCTCCTTCTAACATATAAGTCAAGAAGTCCAGACCAAAGGATTTTGCAGTCCTAGCCCTCTTACTTCTTCTTGGCTCATCTAGATCCTCAGCTTGATCATCAACTTGATCATATAAGTGATCATCTACTTGATCATTTACAACCTCTTTCATGGAACTCGGAACCCCTTCTTGGATATGACAAGGTAATACATTTTCAAAGAAAGATGTATTTCTGGATTCCATGGCAGTATTCTTGTGTATATCTAGAATAGCAGACTTAAAACACAAGAAATCGATATGCACTACTATATTGTGCATAATCGTTGAATACAAAGTCAACAGATCTTTAGGCTTATCCTAACCCTCTTGGGTTTAGGTATTACCACCTTTTTGCATGACACCCCCACATTTGTAGAATTTATACAAAGGGTTTTGGCCTTTTCCAAAAATTCATACAGGGTGTCTTTAAACAATTCCTTATGTCACAATGATTATGAAACTCTCAAAATCATATTACAGAAAATACATTCCTAGAATGTCATTAACTGAATTAGGCACCTAAACATATTTGGTCCAACCTATCACTCTGAAGCCGATAGTCTTATTATTAGGAAACACAAATCCAGTGTTCAATAGTCTACTATTCGGAACTTCATAACATGGCCAGTAGTCTTATCACTAGGAATCACTAATTTCTCAGCATGTGGTTAGTGGACTTCCTATTACTAGAAATTACAATGTTTTAACCTATGATCAGTAGTCACTTTACTACTAGGAATCACAACGTCCTGACATAGGATCAATGGACTCTTTCATTACTAGAAATCATTATGTCTTGACATATGATTAGTAACCTCTTCACTACTAGGAACCATCATGTCTTGACATGTGATCAGTAATCTGTTCACTACTAGGAACCATAATCTCATAACTGTGTAGCCAGTGGTCTAACACCTTCTAGGAACCACCAGTTTTCTATCTCTGTGATCAGTGATCTTGTACTCACTAAGAGCTACCAATTTAAGAATATATTTGTAATTTAAAAAATTTCAAAATATATTCACCCACCCTAACGAAATCACATAGCAATCATATATGCTATAATTGACACAAGGATAACATACTAATTATCTCAGATTAATTCAGAGATATTTTCATGGAATCTTATGATTTCCTTTAATCACACTTGATCTCTCTAGATCTTGTTTTAAGGACCTCGCAAGGCTTAAGGTTGTCAGGTGAAACAACATTTCTATTTTCATCTCTTGAAGCCATTTCTGAAAAATCATAACAAAATTTCACTTTTCTGTTTTTCTAGAAACTAAACTTAACACCAGAAAATCCTACGTTTGAAATTTAATTCAAAACTGATCTCACCACTTACCCTAGAATCGAACATGGTTAGGGAAGTTTCCAAGAAGACTGGAGGGGTCACACCGATCCCACTTAAGACCTAGTTAACCTTAGACAAAACTTTCAAAAGCATGTTGACTCATAGTCCATGGGAAACAAATTTAGAATTAAGTTTTCCAGGGGATAAACCAGGTTAAAACCCACAAGAATTACAAACATTATAACTCTAAAATTCAATCAAAATTAATTGACAAGAATAGGAAATTATTGCACAATAATAATGTACATAAATATAGCCAAGTTACAAAAATTTTATAACTGCAAAATTAAATTAAAATTAATTTCCATGAGTTATAAATGAATTTAATTCACAATAAACATGTAAATAATTCTAGCAATTAAAATCATGCAAACATATTAGAAAATTAGAAACTAATTAGCATGTCATGAAAATAAATTTAAACATTTATGAGCATGCACATTACATTATAAAATTATAACATAATAAGACATGCAAAGCATGGTAACAAATCATGAATCATGCTCACAAAATAAAATTATACTAAAACAAATAGCATAAAATAATTGTGACATCCTAAAACTAGAAGCATGCAATTTCTGTACACAAAATACACACTGTTATGATACTATTATGATGGCACACAAAATATAGTGATTTACTAACAAGGATGAACCTGTGCAAGAAAACATGAAATGTGTCTATGTGCAAGTATATAAGGCATATATTAATTTAAATAAATTGAACCAATAACCTATTTATATAAAGTCATTGAATATGCAGTTATAAACCGTAGCACATTAATTAGGACTGAAGTCAATGAATTGTATATTTATTGGCTATGCACATGATAACAGTACATATCGACTTGTGTATAGGTCTGTTATTCCAGATATACACAAGAATACTATCATGGAATCAAGAAATACATCTTTCTTTGAAAATGTATTTCATTGTCGTCTCCAAAAAGGGATTTAGAGTTTCATGAAAGAGGTTGAAGGTGAAAATGATCACATAGCTGATCAAACAGATGATCATTTAGATGATCAAGTTGATGATCAAGCTGAGGATGTAGATGAGCCAAGGAGTAAGAGGGCGAGGACTGCAAAGTCCTTTGGTCCGGACTTCTTGACTTATATGTTAGAGAGAGAACCTCGAACTTTCCATGACGCTGTGACTTCACCTAAAAGTCCTTTTTGGAAAGAAGCAATTAAGAGTGAAATTGAGTCCATCTTACAGAACCAAACTTGGGAGTTGCTTGATCTAACCCCAGGCAGTAAAGCCTTGGGGAGTAAGTGGATCTTTAGAAGAAAGATGAAAGCTGATGGGTCAATTGATAAGTATAAAGATAGACTAGTTATCAAATGATACAGGCAGCGAGAAGGCATGGATTACTTCGATGCATATTCACTTGTGACAAGGATTACATTCATTCGCATGGTGATTGCGATAGCAACTTTACGTGGTTTGGAGATACATCAGATGATGTAAAGACAACTTTCTTAAATGGAAATTTAGATAAAGAAATCTACATGGAGCAACCTGAGGGGTTCTTAGCACCGGGCAAACTAAGAAAGTCTATAAGCTTGTCAAATCATTGTATGGTTTGAAACAAGCTCCCAAGCAATGGTATAAGAATTTTGACAACGCTATGTTGTCAAATGGGTTCAAAATCAATAAGTGTGACAAATGTGTACATGTCAAAGACATTGATAGAGATTATGTCATTTTGGGTCTATATGTAGATGACATACTCATTGTTGGTAGCAATGATGAGATGATTGGAACTGCCAAGAGATTGTTAAACTTTAAGTTTGACATGAAAGGTATGGGCCTTGCAGATGTAATTCTAGGTGTTAAGATTACCGGAACGTCTGATGGTATTGTACTTTCTCAATCTCACTATGTTGAGAAGATACTTGAGAAATTTTGTAAATCAGATACAAGTGTGTCTAGGACACTGGTAAACGTGAGTCTACATTTGACCAAGAATAATGGTGAGAGTGTTTCTCAGCTAGAATATTCTCGAGTCATTGGAAGTTTGATGTATCTGATGAGTTGTACAAGGCCGGATATAGCCCACTCGGTTAGCAGGCTTAGTAGATACACGAGTAATCCTAATGTTTCTCATTAGAGAGGCATTATGCAGGTGTTAGGTTATCTACGCTACACCCAAGGTTATGGGCTGCATTATACCAAATACCCTGCAGTACTAGAAGGGTATAGTGACACTAATTGGATATCTGATATAAAAACTCCAAATCCATTATTGGTTATGTGTTTACCCTCGGAGGGGTAGCCGTGTCTTGGTAATCTTCCAAGCAAACGTGTTTATCGAGATCAACGATGGAATCTAATTTTATTTCTTTGGATAAAGCAACTGAAGAAGCTGAATGGCTTCACCAGTTCGTTGAGGATATTCCACGTTGGTTGAAACCTGTGCCAGCCATCTGTATTCATTGTGACAGCCAATCAGCTATTGGACGGGCTCAGGATAGTATGTATAATGAAAAGTCTAGACATATTTATCATAGACATAATTCCATACGACAACTACTCTCAAACGGAATTGTCACTTTAGACTATGTGAAGTCTAAGGACAACATTGTGAATCCGCTAACCAAAGGGCTAAATCGAGTGTTAGTAAAGAAGTCGTCAGAAGGAATGAGTTAAGGCCTGTAGTGTAAGGTGTTACCGGAATGGAAACCCAACTTAGTTGACTGGAGATCCTAAGATCTAGGTTCAATATGACAACCTAATTGCGTGTAACGGTGGTATGTCACTGAGGAAGTTAAACCTCCAGCCATTCCTTTCATCAGTGATGCCTGCAAGTGTAGAGGTTAGGATGAGCTTTTAATGACTCTAGTGTGTTGAGCTGTTGAGCTGAGTATAACAGGATACTCAAGAAGAGTCACTTATGTAAGTGGGAAGTGGAGCCGCTTCTATAAGAATTGACAGGGCCAAATTCTTTAAACCACTCACTGAACCAGGCTAGTGTTCCAGGGCCAAACTGGACATAACAGTGAGAACAGAATGATGGTTGGAGTAATTCCTATGTGAGATCTATTGTCAATGACAGAACAGTTCAAGACTTTGTGTTCACTGGACAGTCAATAAATCCGATAGACTTCACTAGAAAGGGTTCAAAGCTAAAAGCTACCCTTTTCGATACCGGAGTCATTCCGTTGCACTCTCTCTGAGTCTTTGTTATTAAGCGTTGTTCGTTTGTTGTTATTTGGTCAATTTTTTTTCATGTGGAGGATTGTTGGAAAAAATAATGATTTTTTGGTGACTTTAATTCAATATTAAAGTGGGTGCCAATCCTCAATCGAGGTGGAGTAAAGTGGACTTAGATTCTTTGTAATGAAATCTTTACACCACAAAGAATGACCAAAAACCATTAAGGTTTGAATGAGAAATTGGCTCATTAAGTTGGCCCCATCAAAGAGGTGTTAGGAAAGGTGTAAAACCTTGTATCCCATATTGATTGTAGAGGAGAGTAATGATGGGTATTTAAATCCTATTTTTTTCATAAGGGTGTAAGCCCTTTGGGGCATCCAAATTTTCTAAAGGAAGGGAGTTATAGATCCTTCAAGGATGGACTTGGGCTAAGACTATGGTTTCTAACTGGCACTACGTTGAATAGCCCACTGTTATTTTATTAAATACCTATTTCATTGCATTCAATTCATAAGTAGGAGGATTATATATTTTACAATAGCCACTGTAATAGCCACTGTTTTCATGTTAGGAGAGTAATGGTCATCAATATATATGAATATAAATATGCTATTGCTATATGTTATTTTGTGGGTGTGTCATAAAACTTGAATATCATATACATGTTGATGTGTGCTTTCTCAACTTAAAACCAAACCACCTATAGTCCACTGTTTCAATTTTTATTAGATACCTCTGTCTCATATGTAAATATTTGCAATGTGAAATTAAATCATGTAATATAGTCTAGAAAATAATAAGCATGTAACAAATTAAAATCTAGAATATAATTAACATGTCAAAAATTACAACACCTATAAGCAAGCAAATTATATTATCAAACTAAAATTCATGCAATTTATTTATGTAAATTCTAATCATGATCTTTATATACGTAACAGTTAGCTTATGGATCCTACAATTCTTAATCATGTATTCTCATGTAACATGATCAATGGACTGTCCTACAATATTTCCAGTTTTATTTATTTTATTTTTTTCCATTTAGAAAACAGTAGCAGGTAGATTTAAGAAACATCATCATAAACATAACCATTTGTTGCCCAACATACGCCACTAACAGAAGCCTTTTTTTAAAAAATTTTTATTCTAAACATGCCTCGTGTAGACCGCCCGAACTCCTTCCGCGCGCCCCCTTTCGGAGAGGGCGAGAATTGGGTTCTAGCTACTTCAGTTCGGACTCCTATCACGGTTCTGAATCTAATCTCATAAAGTGCAATGTAAAACTGATAGATCACCAAAGAGTCCAAATCCAGCAAATCGTTTTGGAAAATCAATTTTAATAAAAAAAACGCCAAACATGGACTGCTTTGCCAGATTTCAGAGTCGCCACCTAAATATTTTGTTTTGGAAAATTTAGGAAACCCTGACTCGTGCCTAAGGCCACGTGTCCGTATCACCAAAGTTGCCTCAGCTCGGGAACTTGGGTACACGAGAGGGGAAGGTCCTGAAATGAGCACCCCCGCTCGCCCGATCAAAGGATCGGCCTATACTAACATGATATGTTATTTTTGAAAACACATGTGTTCTTATTCCGGTTTATTAACTAACCTTACTATGTGATGCGCACAGCATACAAGTATAAACCAAATCACTCAATTTGGAACAAAACATCTCATGTTTGTTTTTTTCGAAAATGGTTTGAAGTTGCTACTCGCAAGTAGGCTAAAGCGTAGATTTGCCACCTTCAAGTGGGCTTAGAAAACATGATTTTGCCACTTCGCAAAGTGGGCTTAAAACTCACACATGATGAATTATTCCAATTCAAGTGATGAAGCCTTTATCCATAGGCATTCATGCAGTTAATCACTTAAGCAAATAGCCTCATGGCAAGCATGCTATCATGGCAGTCACTTACACACATGCAAGGATGCTAAAGCATAAACACTTACAGTGTACTCCGAGCCAAAACAGAAGCCAGTTAGTAATCAATGCATGATCCTAGCTATGTCAACAATGCCTAATGCAGCACATGCAAAATACAACTAAGTAGGCTCGGCTATCTAAGATGGCATATGATTTTCAACACTTGATATATGTATTCAAATAGGTATTGAAATACAATGCAGTTTGAATGATGCGCCGAGCCCGGTGCATGCAAGACAAATGAATGATGCACGCATGCAAGTCATAAGGTATGCTAAATGAAATATGCCCTAAACTAACCATCAAAAGCTGATAAGTAAAAAGGAGAAAGAAGTGGGGCTTGGAAGACATGCACACACACACGCACCCTTATTACAATAATGTGCCCTCTTGACGGAGGGTCCAAATGAAATGAAAGCTAACTAGCTACGCTAAGTAAGCTAATTATTACAAACCAACTAATTAACTAACTAGTTAACTAATTATTACAACACAAAATTGATTAGCTAAGCACATTGACTAATTAAGTACAGAACCAAAGAATTAGCTAGCTAAGCAAAGCAGTTAAAAGGAGCCTCGGGGTGAGGAATGTATGCATGCTCAGTTGCTTCCTCCTGAAATCCGGTCGCCTTGCCACCGGTTGCCTCTGTTTGCATTTGCTTTGATTCCTGAACACTGAACCAATTCCCAGATTGCTTTTGCTCCAGAACCAGAATCACTTTGAACCACCTTCAAACTGGTGGGCTGTCGGCCACCAGGGGAGACTGTAGGCCACCTGTCGGCCACTTAAAAGGGCTGTAGGCCACCTAAAGTGGTCGGTCAGCCACTTCCTTTGGCCGGTCGGCCAGTTGTTGCTGCAGATTCTAGTTTTGGTGCAAACAAAGTTCAACAAGGGCAAAGCAAGGCATTTGCAGGGTATGTGTGTACAACCACCCCCCTTATCATTTCTCAAGCTCAAAAGGGTATGGTACTCAACTCTCGGGCCACCAACCGAGCATCACAACGCATGATGGCCGAGAAGCCGAGTTCATACAAGTCTATGAATAACACATAGGACTCGAGAGGCCTCCACCCTATCATGCACAATCAAGGGGGACGGCGACAAAGAATTGAGGCGCGTTTCATCACTTCAAGTATGAAACGCCCCTCGTTTCTCGTGTTTGGATCAATGTCTGATCCAAACACAATGCAATGCAACACACATGCAAACAACATGCTTATCTATCAATGCTAGAGTGGTATGCACAAGGCTCTGTCATGTAAGCAATGCATGCATGGCATGTTTAGGAGCTAAGGCATCAAGGCAAGTGAAGTGTATCACACACGAAGCATGCACTACAATGCTCAAATGGTCAAACCTACCTCATGCCACAACAATGGTAGAATCACGCTAGAAATGTGACACCAAAAGCTACAACAACATGTTCATGCATTGGCTAGCAAGCCATGCATTAAACACAACTCTCAAACATAATGAAGAAGTGATAAATAAGAGAGTATGGCAGAGATGTAGGCACTGAAATCACATACCAAATGATGCAAAATCAAACAAACAACACAAGCATAGCATGCTAAAGGACTCAAGCATTAAAGCTAGTGAGGTACACAACACTAGGACTATGCAATACTATGCACAAACACCCAAACCAGTCCCAAAACAGAGCTCATGAATGCCAAAACAGTGGCCAAAATGCTCCGAAATGATAGCATGAAAAGCAAGAAAATGATGTTCATGCATTGGCTCATAAGTGAGGCATAAGGTTCAACTTCAAACACAATTAAAGAGTGATATATATGAGTGTATGATGGAAGTATATGCTCTGAAATTTCATACCAAATGATGCCATATCATGCGCACATCACAAATATAGCATGCTAAGGGCTTCCAAACTCAAGACTAGCTAAGGCACTTGCACCATGGCCATATCAAGCAAGCCCCAAAGGACCAAGATCACTTAAAACAGTCCTAAGGCAGGTCAAAACAATGCTAGAAACATGATGAAGTCTAGCCAAAACAAGCTAGAATGGTAAGCCAAAACACTAAGCATGCAAGGCTAATGAGTGGGATTATACTACAAGTACCAAAACCAAACAAGAGGTGACTCCATCAACCAAAAACAGAGTTGTTTCATGGCAAAATAACACCAAAAACATGCTGAGATAGCAGCCCAAAAGCTTAGGCAAGCATGCATGCAAATTAGCCCATGATCAAGACATAAGGCACAACTCTCCAAAAGCATTAAAAGTGTGGAACATGAGAGAGTATGACTACACTACACACACTGAAATCATGTGAGAAATGAGGCCAAAGCATGCACATAACTCAAGTAAAGCATGCTAGATACTTTGAAACTCAAAGCTAGTGAGCAAGACTGCACTATGGCTATACAAAGCAAGTTCCAAATGATCAAGACCACTCAAAATAGAGTTCAAGTAGGTCAAAACAAGGCTAAGAACCTACTAGAGCAGAGCTAAAACAAGCTAGAATTAGAGGCACAAAGCATGATGCATGTTAAGGCTACAAGGAGGATTGCACTACAAGGGTGTGAAGCATGCAAGAGGCAATCAAACCAACCCAAAATAGAGTTATAACATGGAAAATAATAGCTAAAAACATGCTGAGATGGAGCCAATTCAAGGCACAAAGACATGCTACTTTGCAAGGCTACAAGTAGAATTACACTACAAGTATAAGAAGCATGCAAGAGGCAATCAAACCAACCCAAAAAAGAGTTATAATATAGAAAATAATGGCTAAAAACATGTTGAGATGGAGCCAATTCAAGGCACAAAGACATGCTACTTTGCAAGGCTACAAGTAGGATTACACTACAAGTATAAGAAGCATGCAAGCGGTGACCAAGATGGCCAAAAAAAGAGTTATGGAAGGTCTGAAAAGTCACAAAAATGAGCCTAAACAAAGCCCCTAAGAAGTAGAAGCACATGCTCTTTTGGAGGGTCATCAACACATGCAAACAAGAGAAGAGGATGGGGGACCACCCCCACCCATTTGGGACCTCAAAACCACTTTTCCACCACTAAAATTCCTTTGAGTTTCAGTGGTGAGAAGGCCAAAAAGAGATGGTCTCAAAGGCCTTAAAAGATGGCACAAAGTAAGGCAAAACAAGCCACCAAAGGGGGTAAACCACCCCTAACTCAAACAAAGCCTTAAACAACCATTTTAAACACTTCAAAACAGAACTTTTTTCAGTCAAAACTTAGGTCAAAAAAAGCATGCAAAGGTGGCCAAATATGCAACCAAAACAAAGCTTAAAGGGGAGAATAGGACTCACCCTTGAAAAACAATAAGAACAATAGCTTCTTCAGCCCAAAACCAGCTTTCAGAACTCAAATACACCCTCTAAGAACCTCAGCAACAAAGATGGTGGTGTTTGGCTAGGAGGTTGTGTGCAAATATGTGAAAGAAACTCACTTTCAAGCACTAAAAAAGAAGAGAAAGAGGATTCTAGAGAGAAAAGGGAAAATTTGCTCCAAATTTTCTGAACCTCTCTAAAGGGGGAAGGACCTCCCCTTATATAGACAAAGCAAGCAAAAGCTTGCTTGACAAGCTAAAAGCTTGTTTCCATCCCTCCATACACGTGTATGGAGGATGGCTTCAGTGGGCAACAGCTGGCCCAAAAGATCTAAAAATATCTAAAAAGGAGAAAAACTGGCCGCCGGCCAGTAAAGGTGGCAGGCCAACCAATTCCCCTAACCGACTGACCATTTCAAGTTGCCTACAAGAGAGAAAAGTGGCCAGCAAGTCTTCCCTTTCTCCAGGCAAGAGAGATCAAGGCTTGGCCCAAAACCAAGGCCAAAGCACAAAGTGTTAAGAGGCTCAAAGACAAGGCACTCGGCCGAGACCTTCGGGCGCTCAAAACAAGCACAAACATGCGCAATCATCGAGTGCAAAACCGATGACGTCAAAGTCTTGAGGTCGGTCAAAAATGGGGTGTCTACACCTCGGAACAAAGGAAAAATAGGAATTCATGAGTGTACATATTATTCTAGCAAACACAACAGTAGCACCAAATCATGAATCAATTAATCAAACTGAGGTGTTGGGAAATATGTAAAACCTTGTATCCCACATTGATTGTAGAGGAGAGCACTAATGGGTATTTAAATCCCATTTTTTTCCTAAGGGTGTGAGCCTTTTGGGGCATTCAAATTTTCCGAAGGAAGGAGTTATGGACGCTTCAAGGATGGACTTGGGCCAAGACTAAGGTCCAAGTTGGTTATGCAAAAATTGCCACACGTGCGAGCTCGCGCCGCCTGCCCGTTCGGACTGGGTTGTCTCTAGGTCTGTGGTCCGTGATCCGTGGGTCGTGGATTGTGGATCTTGGGACTTGGGACTTGGGCTTGGGCTTGGGCTTGGGCTTGCTGGAATGGATTGAGTGTGGGGGTTGGGCTTGGCCCACCTATCTTAATCTTTTTGGGCCAAGTCAGATGTGTGGGCTGCAAGAATATATACACAAAACCTAGTGTGTATAGCTAGTAACTCCTCTATTGATGATGGAATTAAACCCATCAGTTTTGCAAAATTAATTCCTGCATTTGTTGTAGGAGGCTCCTCATCCATGTGTACAAAAAGAGACCATTCACCTTCATTCTAGTTACCAAAAATTGCTGTTGTTCCTGTTTTCTTAAGTTTTCCAGTTTTTATGTTATTTTCCTCCTGTGAGAGAGTGTTGGAAAGTTCTGTTCACCGAAGCTACTCAGTTGGTGCATTGTTGTAGTTGGTCTAACCATCGTATCATAGGAGACAGACGTCGAACAACCTCCAACACCCAACTGTTGAGGCGGCGAATCTGTTTTAAGGACACTGGTAAGTGTAGGCTTCAGTATGCTTTCCTTTGTATTTTATTTTCCGATGTATTGTAATTTCAACATGCTTTGCTTGTTCTAAAATTTTAATTGTCAATTATGAATCTACTTGTTTTATCTTATCCCACAAGTTGTACAGCAAGCTTAAAACATATTTATATATTTTTTTCCATGAAATTTTAATATGAATCTATTTGATATGTAACTCATGGCTAGAATTTTAATTATTTAGGAGGTATAAGGCTTTGTAACCTTTGTCATAAATCTTGACTATTAACTTGTAATTTAATTTCTAGAATTATAGATTGTTTTCTAGAATTATAGATTGTTTAATTTCTAGAATCATAAATCTTGATTAGTTAATTTTATTATTAATTAGTTTGCTAGATAGGTTTCAAGTAATTTATTATATTTACAATTTCTTTAGATTGGTTGGTATGTATTTTCTTGTGGTTTCCTGCTAACTTTTTTTACAGGAATACCTATGCATGGAAAGAAATTATTTGGACTATATAAATTAAGCAATTGTTTTGCTTGAGATTTTGTTATGGTTTTTAGCAATGTGTAAAAGCATTTTTTTTGCTTATCTTTGTTATAGCAATTTTTGTATTACTTGTAATTATTAGCAATTTTATTTTAATTGCTTGTAAGCTTGGAACTGGTTTGGTTTAACATAGTTCATGCCTTGGAAAATTTAATTCTAAAAATTATTTCTTACGAACTAGGAGTCAACATACTCTTGAAAGTTTTGTCAAAAGGTTAACAGGGTTTTAAGTGGGATCGATGTGACCCTTCCAGTCTTCGTGGGAACATTCTTGACCATGTTCAATTCTAGGTTAAGTGGTAAGACTAGTTTTGAATTAAATTTCTAATTGTGGGATTTTCTAATTATTAAGTTTAATTTCTGGAAACATAGAAAGTGATACTCTGTTGTATTTTTTAGAAATGGCAATCGTCACCGATGATGCTGCTACTGCTAATGTTGGTGGGGATCTGAACCTCGCGGCAACTGGTATGGCAACCCTTATTGTTGTGACCTCTGTGGTCAACCCTGGTGTTACTCTGGCTGCTCTAGGAGGACCGCTCAGTCACCATGATGCCCAGAGAAATTTCCTGGGATGAACTTCAACAGGTCCGTGTCTTGGAAATCATCCAAGCAAACGTATATATTGAGATCAATGATGGAATCTGAGTTTATTGCTTTGGACAAAGAAACTGAAGAAGTTGAACGGTTTCGCCTGTTTGTTAAGGATATTTCATGTTGGTCGAAACCTGTGCCTTCTATCTGTATTCATTGTGATAGCCAATCAGCGATTGCAAGGGCACAGAGTACTATGTATAATGGAAAGTCTAGACATATTCATTGTAGGCATAATTCCATACGACACCTACTCTCGAACGGAGTTGTCACTTTAGACTATGTAAAGTCTCAGGACAACATTGCGGATCTGCTAACCAAAGGGTTAAATCAAGTGTTAGCAGAGAAGTCATCATAGAAGCAGAACTATGGGACATACGAACAATTAGAATTTCGATGAATGATCCATATATTTGTCCAATTACATAAGACACATATCCTATTCATGAAATAGTAAACAATGTACAATCTTAAAAAAAAAATTAACTAGTCCAATTACATATGAATTTATTTGTTCGAATTTCATGAGAAAAAAAAATACTAATATGTTTTAAGCTTGTTGTATAAATTGTGTGATAACATAAAACAAATAGATTCATATGAAACAAACAATTACAATTTAATAAACAAGAACATGATGGAATTTATAGAAATTCATAATATAATAAATCTAGTAAAGGGAAGCAAACTGACGCCTGCACTAGACAGAGTCCTTAAAACAGATTCGTCACCTCATCGGTTTGGTGTTGGAGGTTGTTTGCCGTCTATCTCCCAGGATACGACGGTTGGACCAGCTATGTAATGCACTGACTGAATAACTTCAGCGAATAGAACTTTGTAGCACTCTCTCACAGGAAGAATATATTATAAAACTGAAGGAAACTTTTGACAGGAAGAGCAACAACTTTTCTGGTGTAGAATGCTGAAGGAGAGGGCTTCCTTTCATACACATGGAAGGAGAGAGGAAAAGACCCTTGCAACAAATGCAAGAGATTAATTTTGCAAAACTCCCAATTGATGGCTTTAATCCATCATCATTATAGAGGAGTTACACCCATTTATACACATGTGTAATGTGTATAATTATGCAGCCACCTTTTCCAACACATCTTTCATGAGGCCAACTTAATGAGTCAATTTCTCATGTATAGACAAGTTACACAATTAAAAATTATAGCTCCACAATTGAATTAATATATGAATAGGCAAGAGTTACAAAATAAACCTATAACTCGAAGCATTGAACTAAAAATTAATAGTCATGAGTTATGTATGAACTTATCACACAATAAATTTGTAAATAATGCTAGCAATGCACATGTAAATAATTCTAAAATAATAAGCATGTAACAAAACCTCAGAAATTTAAATATGCAAATTATATTATCAAATTATAGTTAATGAGCATGTTATTATACAAAACCTATATAATACATGGTATGCAATACTCATAATATAAAATCATACTAAAACAATTAAGTATGCAAATTAAGCTAGAGCATTCTAATTAAACTAAGCAACTATAGAATAACATTGCAAAATTTACAATCATGTATTTACAGGGAAAATAGTGAATTATTAGCCCAAATAGGTACCGAATTTTGGGACAAAACCGTAATGCAACGAAATAACCCTGGCATCGAAAAAGGTAGCTTTTGGCTTTGAATCCCTCCTAGTGAAGTCTATCGGATTTACTGGTTGTCCAGTGAAAACGAAGTCTTGAACTGTTCTGCTGTTTATGTAAACTAAGACAACAGACCTCACATAGGAATTACTCCAACCATCGTTATGTTCTCATTGTTGTGTCCGGTTTGGCCTTGGAAAACCTGCCTGGTTCAGTGAGTGATTTAAAGAATTAGGCCCTGTCAATTCTTATAGAAGTAGCCCCACTTCATACTCACATAGGTGACTCTACTTGAGTGTCCTGCTATACTTAGCTTAACAGCTTAACACATTAGAGTCATTAAAAGCTCAGCTTAACCATTACACTTGCAGGTATCACTGATAAAAGGAATAGCTGGAGGTTTAACCTCTTCAGTGACATACCACCGTTACACGCAATTAGGCTAAACCTAACCTAGTAAAACATTGATGGGAATTTAAATCCCATTTTTTGCCTTAGGGTGTGAGCCCTTTGGGGCATCCAAATTTTCCGAAGGAAAGGAGTTATGGATGCTTCAAGGATGGACTTGGGCCAAGACTATAGTCCAAGTTGGTTATGGAAAAATTGCAACACGAGTGCTGTAGCTCACCATTTTTGTGCCTCCTTTCGGAAGTTCGAAAGTATGCCCTATAGTTTGGACTCCCGCGGTTCTTAATCTAATCTCATAAGTGCAATGTGAAATTGATAAACACCAAAGAGCACAAATCCGACAAATTTTTTGAAAAATCGATTTTGAATCAAATTGCCAAAAATGAACTACTTTTCCAGATATAGAGTTGTCACCTAAATATTTTGGGAAATTTAGGAAACCCATGACTCATGCCAAAGGCCACGTATCCATCATCACCAAGATTGTCTTGGCTCGGGAACTTAAGTATGAGAGAGGAAGGTCATGAATACAGTTGAGCACCCTCGCTCGCCCGATCGAAGATCAGCCTCTACTAATCATGATATGAATCTTATGTACATTATATGCTCTTGTTTTGATTTATTAGGCTAGCATTACTATGTGATGCGTACACACATAAGTATAGACTAACTTTGCAAAAATTGGAACATTTCGACTCATGTTTGTTTTTGAAATTGTTTCGAATATGTACCACTTGAAAAAGTGAATGCATATAAACATTACTCCTATTATTCCAATTCAAGCAATAAGCTTTCATCCACAGGCATTCAGGTAATTTATCAATTAAGCATTTAGCCTCATGGCAAGAATGCTAGACATGCAACAATCACATTCATGCAATATGCTAAAGTGAATAAAGACTCACGGTAAACACCCCATTTTTGACCGACCTTAAGACTCAGACGTCATCAATTGAGCGCTCGGTGATGGTGCATGTTGTACTCGTTTTGAGTTTTCGGAGTTTTCGGCTGAATACCTTGCCTCCGGGCCTCTGAACTCTTTGTGCTTTGGCTCGGTTTGTGGACCAAGCCTTGTTTCCCTTCCCTGGAGGGAGGGAGTGGTCTGTGGACCACCTTTTTGTGGTTGTAGACCACTTTTCATGGTCAAAGACCACTTTTCTAGCTTGGAGACTAGTTTCTGGTTTTTGGAGTCTTCGGCCGCTCGCCTTGTCTCGAGACCGCTTAATGTTCTCCGTTTGGCGTGGTTTTTGAACCACACCTTGTTGCCTTTGCCTAGAGGGACACTGTGGTCTGGGAGACCACTTTTGATGCCAGTAGACTAGTTTTCGAGGCTTCCGGTTGAGCGCCTTGCCTCCCAAACTTTCGTCTTGCATCCTTTTTGATTTTTTTTTTTTGGTACAAACCTTGTTTTCCTTGTTTGGAAGGTGGTACAAGGGTGGGAGACTAGTTCTTCCCCTTGGAGACTACTTTTCTCCCCGCTAGCCAGTTTTCTGGTTGGCCAACTGGTGTTCTTGGTCTTTGGACCACCTTTTCTAGTCGGCCACCACACCATTGGCTTGCTTTTAGTGTGTAGACTTTTCCTACCCATGGCCGACCAGTTTTATTCTTGGGAGACCACTTGTGGTTGAAGTGGTCGGCTGCTTTTCATTACCTTTTTGGAGATATTTTTAGGCCAGCTGTGCCAGCTGGAAGGCACAGAAGCCATCCTCCATACACGTGTATGGAGGGATGGCTTTAAGCCTAAAGCTTGTCCAACAAGCTTGAGCCTTGTTCTCTATAAGAGAGAACCTCCCCCCTTATGCCTTAGGTTCAAATTTTGTGGCTTAAGCTATACATATACATCTTTCTATCTATCTTGCTGTTACTCTTCATTTTTGTGCCTTAAAGTGTAGTTTTATCACACTTTAACACAAACACAGACTCAAACACTATACTCTTGGAGCTGAGGTCCCTTGAAGTTGTTTTTGAAGTTTTTGGACTGGTTTTGGTTCAAAAAGGGTGCTGGAGTTGCAGCCTTGAAGGTGTTCATCAAGGGTGAGTTTCTAACCCTTAAAACCCTTATCTTTGCTTAAGCTTTTGAACCTATTTGCAGGTTGTTTTTAGCTTAACTTTCTACTGCAAAAAGTTCTAATTTTTGGTCCTTAAAATGTTTGTTTAAGGTCACTTTTGTGTTGGGGGTAGTCTACCCCCTCTTAGGCCTTGTTAGGCCTTGTTTTGAGCTATCCCTTTTGGCTCTTGTTTTAGACTTTGCATGACCTTTCTACCATTGAATTCCAGAGGAATTTCAGTGATGGAAATGGTGTTTTGAGGTCCCAAATAGGAGAGGGACATCCCCTCTCCTTGTGTCTTATATGCTTGCTTTGAATGCCTCATGTTTGAGCATGTTTGTTAAGCTTATGTTGGCTCCATATTAGCTTGTATTTGGGGTTATTTTCACATAGCATACCACTATTTTTACTTGGTTTTGTCATCTCTTGCATGCCTTATACACTTGTAGTGTAATCCTCACAAACTAGTCTTGTATGCTCCATGAAGTAGCATGTCTTTCTAGCTTGTTTTGAATCCATTTCAGCATGTTCTTGGTGTTGTTATACCTCTGTTAAGGTTTGGTTTAATGGCCCCCTCGCATGCTCCATACACTTGTAGTGTAATTCCATGAAATAGCCTAATGAGTATCATGCTTTAACATGTCATTCTAGCATGATTTTGCCTTAACTCTAAGAAGCTTTTGTCCATGATTTAGCATGCTTAAGCTCTAATTTATGTTGTTTTGGTCATGCATGCCATGCTTTGTATAGCTATAATGCATTCTAGCTTGTTAGCTTTGTGTATCAAGTCCACTAGCATGCATTGCTTGGCCTATTTGAATGATTTGACATCATTTTCAATGTGATTTCAGTTCATGTTTCATGGTCATACACTCACATCTTTCACTTATTCCATGCTTTGAAGGGTTGGTCCTTTATGCCTTTAACATGAACCATTGCCTATGCCTTTATGCCTAAGCTTGCGAACTATCATTTCAATGTGTATTTGGGGTTATTTTTCCATGATATAACTCTAATTTTTGTTGGTGAAGCCATCTCATGCTTGGTCTTGGTAGGTGTAATGTAATCCTCCCATATTGCCCTTGCATGATCCATGTTTTGGCCCTTCATGTTAGCTTATCTTGGCTTCCTTCCATACATGTTTTAAACTCAATTTGGCATGTTCTAGGACTGTTTTGGATTGCCTTGACCATATTCTTCATGTTTTGCATAGTTGTAGTACAAATGCCTATGCTAACTTCAAGCTTCGGGCACCATAGCATGCTTCATTTGTGTTGTGTACATGATTTGGCATCCTTTAACATGACATTTCAGAGCATATAGACTTGCCATGTTCTCACTTCATTCACTCTTTAAGTGCCGTTGAGTGTTATGCATTGTTGCCTTACTTATGGCCTAATGTGTATGCTTGCATGCCTAGGCCTTTGAGCCTCCATCTTAGCATGTTATGGTCTTTGTTTAGACCTAATTAAGCTCTGTCCATGATTGGTTCATGCCTTTGTGCCATATATTGCATGCCTCATTTATAGTCCTCTTTGCTAGCTTCATGCTTTAAGGACCATAGCATGCCTTACTTGTGTTGTTTGAATGATTTGGCATCATTTCATACCTTATTTCAGAGCTTATAGTGTTGTTATACTCCCATGTTTATCACTCTTTGAGCACTCTTGAGAGTTGTGCTCTTATGCCTAGTCAATGGGCCATTGCATTGAGCATGTTTTGTCTTGATCTTCATACCTTAGTTTCATCACCATGGCCACTGTTTTGGGCATGACTGAGGTCTGTCCATTTTGGTTTAAGTCCATCGAGCATGCTACGTGAATGTTGTTACATTGCCTTATTTTGTTACATCGCATTGTGCATGTTATGTTGTTGTTTGCATTGTGCATGCTATGTTGTTATTTGCATTGTGTATGCTCATGTTACATTGCATTGCGTATGCCATGTTATTCATTGCATTGAGTATGCCATGTTGCATTGCATGTTGTTGCATACTTGTCCCTTGCATTACATGTTTGCATGCTTGAGATGCATTGCTTGTTTGCATGCTAATGTTGCATTACATTGAGTTGCATGCATTACATTGTGTTTGGCATACTCATGTTGCATTGTGTTTGGATTAAGTGTTAATCCAAGCACGAGAAACGAGGGACGTTTCATACTTGAAGTGATAAAACGTGCCTTAATTCTCGGTCGCCGACCCTCTTGATCATACATGATAGAGTTCTAGGCTTTATGTGTTTATGTGTGCATTCATTTCATATTGAATTGTGCAATTTGGCTTCTCGGCCATCATGCATCGAGATGCATGATTGGTGGCCCGAGGGTCGAGAACCACACTCCCTTGAGCTTATGAAATGATAGGGAGGGTGGTTGTGCACACATATCTTGCAAATACATTGCCATGCCCTTTTCTTGCTCTCTGTTGCAGCAAACTGGAGAAGTGTAGCAACAACTGGCCGGCCAGCCAGAAAAACTAGCTGGCCGACCACTTTTTCTGGTCTGCAGCAACAAAAAGTGGTCGGCCAGTGGCTGGAAACACCCCTAGGTGGTCGGTCAGGTTCCTACAGGTTCCCATGGTGGAGTTGAAGCTATCTGAAGCTTGGTGCAACGTTCTGAGAACAGTTGCAAACAGAGGCAAATCGGGGCATCGTGTTGGATTTCCGAACGAGGAGACCGGGCATGCGTGCACTCCTCATCCCGAGGACCTCTGTTGTACTGCTTTACTTAGCTAATTTGCTTAGCTAGTTTATGCTTTGGTTCTATATTTAAGTAGTTAATGCGTTTAGCTGCTTATTTGTGTTGTAATAGCCTAGTTAATTAGCTATTGAGTTAATTAGTTGGCTTGTAATAATTAGTTTAATTAGCTTAGATTAGCTAGTTAGCTTCTTATTCGGACCCTCCGTCGAGAGGGCCAACTGTTGTAATAAGCGTGCGTGTGTGTGATGCATGTCTTCTAACCCCCATTTCTTTCTCCCTTTTACTTAATCGTTTATGATGGTTAGTTTTAGGGCATATTTTGTTTAGCATACCTTATGCTTCGCATGCGTGCATCCATTCATCTATATTGCATGCACCGGGCTCGGCGTATCATACTAACTGCATTGTATTTCAATACATTTACTTGAATACGTGTTCAACAGCATGTTATCAAGTTGCATTTCACATGACATTCTAGAATAGCCGAGCCTATTTTAATTACATTCTCGCATGCGTTGCATTAGCCATCTTAACATGAACTAGGATCATGCATGATTTCTAACTAGTTCTCTGTTTTGGCTTGGAGTACACTGTGAGTGTTTACGCTTTAGCATACTGCATGTGTGTTAATGTTACCATGAAAGCATACTTGGCATGAGGCTAACTGCTTATTTGATATAACTGCCTGAATGCTTGTGGATGAAGGTTGGATTGCTTGAATTGGAACAATTCATTGAAATCCGTGATTTAGCCTACTTGCGAGTAGCAACTTTAAATCATTTTCATAAACGAACATGCAATGTTTTGTTCCAAATTAGGCGATCTAGTCTACACTTGTATGATGTGCGCATCATATAGTAATTCTATGTTAATAACCGGAATAAGAACACATGTGTTTTCAAAAATAAAATATCATGTTAGTAAAGGTCGATCTTTGATCAAGCGAGCGGAGGTGCTCATTGCATGACCTTCCCCTCTCGTACCCAAGTTCCCGAGCCGAGACAACTTTGGTGATGACGGACACATGGCCTTAGGCACGAGTCAGGGTTTCATAAATCTCCAAAATAAAATATTTAGGTAGCGACTCTGTATCTGGCAAAGCAGTCCATGTTTGGCACTTCTTTATAAAAATCAGTTTTCCAAAACGATTTGCCGGATTTGGACTCTTTGGTGATTTATCGGTCTCACATTGCACTTTGTGAGATTAGATTCAGAATCGTGACATTGAGTCCGAACTGTAGTAGCTAGAGAACAAAGCAATTTCGCACCCACGTAGCGCGGAGCCGGGAGTTCTTGGGGCACGTCTACACTCACCTAGTACTCCAAGCCAAAAGAAAAATGAGTTAGAAAAAATGCATGATTCCTAACTATGCAACACATGCGATATGCAGTTTAAATAGGCTTGGCTACTAAACATGGCATGGGAAACAATTTGATAACATATGGTCCAAGCACGTATTCAAAGAAGTATTAAAACGACAATACAATTAGAATGATGAACCGAGCCTCGGTGCATGCAATACAAATGGATGCAAACATGAAGTATGCTAATTGAAACATGATGTCCCTAAACTAACCATCATAAGCTAGTAAATAAAAAGGAGAAAGACGTGGGGTTGGAAGACATACACATTATTACAACACTGCACTCTCACGAAAGAGAGTCCGAATGAACTAAGCTAATTAACCAACTAATTAAAGCTAAGCTAATTAAGCTAATTATTACAAAACAAAATGAAATTAGCTAAACTACTTAACTAATTATTACAACAATTGAATTAACTAACTAATCTAGCTAACTAACTAATTAAATACAACACTTTACAAAATTAATTAGCTACAACTAATTAATTACAACAAATATTTATTCTAAATATGTGAACTTTATACAAGCTCGGAATGCAAGGGATGATCATGCACATGCTCGGTTTCCATCCGAAAAGCCACTGTTTTGCTTTCAGAGAGCCTCTGTTACATAATAGAACACTTACACATTTGCCTACTTCCAGAATAACTCTGCTCTGCCTGAAGAACACACTGCTGAAATTTCCATCAGTGGCCGGCCGGCCAGTGATGAGGCCTGCCGGCCACTAGTTATAGCCGGCCAGCCACCAAATGTGGCCTATCGGCCATGGAAAATGGCTTGCCGGCCACTGCTGCCTAGTTAACCTTGCTGCAACAGAGAACAAACAGAGCATGCACAGGGTATTTTCAAGGTTTGTTTGCACAACTCACTCCTTTTTTTCATGAATAAATCAAATGAGTAGCAAGTTTGGTTCACAAACCATCAATGGATGCAATTTCATTGCATGATGGCTAATGAAACCAAGTGTGCAAGTTCAATAAATGCAACAAAACAAGACTCATAACTCGACCAACATCCTCCCTTATCTGAAGAATAAAAGGAAGTAGTTGCCTGGAGATTGATCATTCATCACTATGAGCATCTGGAAATGGTTCAAGTTTCCATTGTGTAATAACGTCCGATTGAACAAACTAAATTATTATCTTGCACTATTTTTAGCCTCAATTTTAATTACTTCATTTTAGGTTACTGACCATTATTTTAATCAATTGAGTCCAAGGGTGAGTTTAAGTCCCTATATGGAAGAAGGACTCAACCCAAGAGTTGTCTTAGGCATCGAAGAGACATAAATATTCGGTGTAATGAACCCTAAAGGATAAACCATTAACATGACACCTCAATCTCATGCTTTAAACAAACAAGTTGTTTGAATCACTTTCAAAGAAAAAACAAAAGCCAGAAGGAGGAGGTTGCGAGATGATTAAGTGCTGAAACTGAATGAGAAAACATAATAAATGCTATCAACTCAATGCGATGGTGCCTAAGGTCTAGAACACCAACTCATGAGGACTATTACACTATAAGCATGCAAAACAAGCTCAAATGCAACCACCACAACACTCCAAAAACAACGATGTCATAAGGGTAAATAAGGTTCTAATATATTCCTAGAACATGCTGGGATTGAACTAAAAAAGGCTAGATTAATATGCTAAAACATGGCGACAAACTAGGCTTAATAAGCAAAGACAAAAGGAGGGGAGGTTAACCCCTCCAAATTTGGACTTCAAAACCATGATTTTTGGCCACTGAAAAGGCTCTGAAAATTAGTGTTTAAAAGCTTAAGGAAAATATTAAAATGGTGGGGAAACACAGGGGTAAAGGCCTCAAAACTAGGTCA
>NW_021025200.1:2130183-2252771 GCF_004153795.1 Camellia sinensis | reverse complement strand
ATCTATATATATATATATATATTAAGATGAAAGGGAAAAACAAAGCAGCTGTTGAATACCGAATGTAACTTACATCATCACGTGACTCAGCAAAGCAGAGGTAGGTGTCGATAAGGACAGACGACAACAACACACCCTTTCTCGTTCCTCGCCGACAATGCTAAGGCCAGGAGGCCTGACGTTAGTGCCCGACTGGGTTGGGAGAGCTCAACGACTGGCTCTGTGTGACAACTGGTTCTATGACGACTGGTTCTATGACGATTGGCTCTATGATGAGAACCAAAGGGATGTGACGCCTAGCTCTAGGGTGGCGATGGTGGTGATTGACGACTGTATGGGTGAGGAATTTAGGTTTTAGGGTTTGGCTCTGATACCATGTTATTTTAGAGAATTCAAGATTAGGGTATGATTAGGATATCATCCCCTATTTATATTAATGAAGTTAATTATTACAAGAGGAGCCCCAAGGTATAGAATAATTACAAAATAGTAACTAAAATAATAATATATTATTCTAACACAATATGTCAATCATAGTTAATGGTAAACCAGGGGAGTGCTTTAGGGCTCCGCGAGGGCTACGACAAGGGGACCCACTCTCTTCCTTTCTTTTTATCTTGGTGATTGACGTACTGGGCAGGATGGTCGATAGAGCTAAAGAAACAAGTCTTTTTGAGGGGTTAGAGGTAGGGCGGGATAGAGTTAGTGTAACTCATTTACAATATGCGGATGGTACTATATTTTTTTTCTTCAGGGGATGAAAATCAGATAGTTGATCTTTATTCGATTTTGAGACTTTTTGGGTTTCTATCGGGGCTTAAGGGTAATTTGGGAAATAGTAGCGTGGTGGGAATTAATATGCAGCAAGATCAACTTTAGAACATGGCGTCTCTGTTAGGATGTGGTATAAAGTCACTTCCATTTAAGTATATGGGTCTCCCATTGGGGGGTAATCCGAGGAGTGAAGTTTTTTGGACTCCAGTGGTGGAAAAGATTGGCAAGAGATTGGAAGGGTGGAATAAGGCTTTATTATCATGTGGGGGTAAATACGCTTTGGTTAAGACTGTTTTGAGTGGTATTCCTATTTATTATTTATCTTTGTTCAAGGTTCCGATTAAGGTGGCAAGGTCACTAGAAAAGTTGATGTGGGATTTTCTTTGGGAAGGTAAGGATGAGGGGAAAAAGGATCACTTGGTGAATTGGGAGTTAGTGTCGTTACCCAAGGAGAAGGGGGGTTTGGCTATCGGTAATATTGTGACTAGGATCTTGGCCCTTCTTGGCAAGTGGTTATGGAGATTTCCACTTGAAACTGATTCACTATGGCATTCCGTTATAAGAAGCAAATATGGGACTCAAGACAACAGTAGGGATTCACGAGTGGTTTTGAGGGATAGTTGTCGTGCTCCTTGGAAGTCAATTTCTCAAATTTTCGCATGTTGGTCTCGAGATCTTTCTGTAAGGGTGGGCAATGGGGAATTTGTTCGGTTTTGGGAGGATGTTTGGATGGGTCGATCTTCTTTTGCTGCGGATTTCCCACATCTATATCGAGTGGCTCGTTCTCATAATTCTTCAATTGTTTCCATGGCTTGCTCACTTTTGGCTCCAATTTCCTGGAATTTTGATTTTTCTAAGAATCTTAATGATAAGGGGGCTTCACAGTTGATTTCTTTATTGTCCAGAATTGATCACTTTTCTTTATCTCCTCATTTGGAGGACGAGGGTTTGGGCTCTTCATTCGTCTGGAATATTTTCTTGTAAGTCTTTTTTTGATTACATCATTGATAATCCTAATGTTTCTCAGTTTTCTTTTTGTAAAAAAGTTTGGAAGGCTTGTGCTCTCTTAATGGTAAAGGTGTTCACGTGGGCCTTGGTTCATGGAGGCATTTTGACAAATGATACATTGCAGAAAAGGAGACTCAATCGTTTTTTAAATCCTCAGTGGTGCATTCTGTGTTTTAAGAACGGGGAATCAGTGGATCATTTATTCTTGCATTGTCCAATAGCTTTGAATTTATGGCATAGATTGTTTTCTTCGGGAAATGTTATGTGGGTCACCCCAAAAGGGAGTGCGCATATGCTCCTAGTTGATTTCTGCACATTCGAAGGATCGAAGAGAGCCAAAATGCTATGATCCTGTGCCGTCTTCGCAACTTTTTGGGTTCTATGGATGGAGCGAAATCAGAGGATGTTTGAAAATAAGTTCTGGGAGGTGGACTATTTGTGGGATCATGTTTGTCACTTATCTTCTTTTTGGGTGTCAGGGAACTCTTTATTTAAGGGTGTCCCACTTTTTTTGTTAGCTAGAGATTGGTTAGCGGTGTGTGCAATGTAGGCTTTTGCCCGTGTTTAGCTTGTTAGGGGTATTTTGTGTTTGTATTCTCATTGTCCTGTTGTAAGAGGATGCCTTGTCCTCTTTTCCTTTTTTGATTTATAAATAAAGCTTTTGTTGTTGATCAAAAAAAAAAAAACCTTCCTATGAGCCAAAAAATCATCCAAAACTAAAAATCAGGACTGGGGGAGTACTCCAATAGCCCTAATTGGACCCACAAAAAGTATTCTTTATTTTTTGATAAATAACCAAACTTTATTAGAAAAGCATCAAGAAGATGCAAAGAGATACAAAGCTCAAAGCCACCACAACACAAAGAATTAACAAATCAAATCCTCCAAAAATCTAAAAAAGCCAAAACATCAGGATTGACCGAATGTGTCACCCAACTATACAAAACCATAAGAAGGCGGCTCTCTAACCAAGGGACCGAATGAGATACCCCTTGGAAGACACGCCTATTACGCTCTAACCACACTAACCATAGAATACAATGAGAAGCGAGCATCCATGCCTTCCGACTCCTCCTCTCAACACGACCCTCAGCCCAGCTTTGCAGAACTGCCTTAACTAAATGGGGCTGCACCCAAGCCAAGCCAAGCCAAAGGTTGCAACAACAAGCATCCACAGACGGGAAGCGAACGGGCAATGAACCAGCAAATAGTCCACCGACTCCGCATCGCCACAACATAAACAGCACCAATTGACCAAAATGCGGCCATGACGAATCAAGTTATCCAAGGTCAAGATATCTCCCAACATGGCCGTCTACACAAAAAAGGCCACCTTGGACGGCACACCTGACACCCAAACACATCTCCAAGGAATTACAATAGCCTCGTCATGAACAAGCACACCATAAAACGAGGAAACAGAAAACTTCCCCTTAGCTCTAGGACAATCCCACACCAAAGAATCCTGTCCAATCTCCTCAATACGCAATGCATATAAAAAACCCAATAGCTCCATCAGCTGATCTTGCTCCCAATCTTGTACATCGCGGCGCAAATGCACATTCCAAACAATCGATTCCCCGTGCCCAGACCGCACAACCCCTACTAGCACCTCCGTATCAGCAGCAATACCAAAATCAAAGGAAACCGCACTTCTAAGGAAAGGTCCCCACACCACCTGTCCCGCCAAAACCGAACTCTATTCCCCACTCCTACCTTCAGCATAACCCTCCCCCAAAACTCCTCCCACCTCAACCAAATCCCTTTCCATAGACCAAGACCATGGGACTGCCCCACCTGCTTGGAACACCACCCGCCCCGCCCTTCACCAAACTTGGCTACCACTACCCTCCTCCAAAGATGGGTGCTCTCCGCCGTAAAACGCCACAATCATTTGCCTAACAAAGCCACGTTAAACATAGCCAATCTCCGTATCCCCAAACCCCCATTCACCTTAGGGCGACAAATTCGGTCCCAAGCCACCAAATGAGAGGAAGTTTCTCCCCCATTACCCCATAGGAAATCCCTCTGCAACTTTTTAATCCGCTGCGCCACTGACACTGGGATCACATGAACAGACATAAAGTAAGTCGGGATGCTGGATAAGACACTCTTAATCAAAGTGAGTCTACCACCTTTAGATAAGTACTGCCGCTTCCATCCTGCCAACCGTCGTTGCACCCAATCCACTGCATCCCGCCCGCCCTTAGCCTTGAAAGACACCCCTAGAGGTAACCCCAGATAGGATACTAGCAAAGACGCCACTTTACACCCTAGGATAACTGCCAACTCCGGCGTCCGCGACACCTCACCGACTGGAATCAATTCCAACTTGGCCAGGTTCACCCGAAGACCCGAGACTGCCTTAAAACACAACACACATCTCAAGTGGCCTAACTGGGCGTCATTCACTCCACAAAAAATAAGCGCATCATCTGCATAAAACAAATGGGATACCGTCAAAACTGCAGGAGCCACTCCCACGTCAAACCCCTGCAACAGACCTCCCTGCACCGCCCTAGACAACAACCGCCCCAGCGCCTCCATCACCAAGTTGAACAACAAAGGAGATAACGGATCCCCTTGTCGAAGCCCTCTGTAAGTAGGAAAAAAGCCCGCTGGGGACCCATTGACAAGGACCGACATCTGCACTGTGGAGATACAAAATTGAATCCACCTCCACCATCGATTCCCGAAACCTAATCTGTGCAACATATATAATAAAAACTTCAAATTGACATTATCATATGCCATCTCAATACCGAGCTTACAAATAAGCCCTGCCTGCCCCTACCAAATTCTAGAATCCACACATTCATTCGCCACTAGGACCGCATCCAGAATTTGGTGACCACCCACAAAAGCATTTTGAGACTTAGAAACCACCCCTTCCAACACACCACGTAATCGATTCGCCAACACTTTTGCCAAAAGCTTATACACACTACCTAAAAGACTAATAGGCCAAAAGTCCCGAATATCCTCAGCCCTACCCTTCTTGGGAATCAAGACAATAAATGTGGCATTAAGGTTGCGCTCAAATTCCCCTGTTTGATGAAACTGCTCAAACATGGCCATGACATTTGCCTTCACCACCCCCCAACACTGCTGAAAAAAGGCTAAGGAAAAACCGTCTGGACCAGGCATACTCCGTAAAGCCTCAAACACTTCATCTTCTACAAAAGGCCATTCCAGCAACCAACTATCGTCCTGTGAAATAGCATCAAACAAAACACTATCTAGGCCCGGTCTCCACACCTCCCCCTTATCCCGAAATAAATGCTCATAAAAACCCACGATACCTGCGTTAATCTCTTCGGAAGATGACAGCTCTACACCATTCACTCGCAAGCGGCCTATCTGATTCACCCTACGATGAGCATTTTCTATACGATGGGAAAACTTAGTATTGCGGTCCCTATCCTTTAGCCATAAGCATCTAGCTTTCTGCCAGAAGCTAATCTCCTCCATTCGAGCAACCTGGGCAAACTCTGCTCGAACCCTCTCCCGACGAGCCATATCCGCCACAGACAATCCTTCTTTGTCTTCTTCGCTGGTTGCTCTCTGATTTTTTTTTTTTTGCTTCTTCCATTTCACTAAATATAAAAACCGCGACCAATAGTCACTTTCCATTAATAAGCTGATGTGGATAATTTGAGGATGTGATTTCAGATATGATTCATTGAAACTTGCATCAATCACATCCCTCTTCATCATCACCACTGCTATCCCCAAACATGGCAGCCATTTTCAGGGCCAGATTTGCTGCCATTTCCCTCCTCTGGAAATCAGGTATCAACCTCAAGCTATCACGCATATTTCCAATCTCAGACATCAACTGTTCCAAATCCTCAAAGTCATAATGTGTACCCTTATCAAGTTCTGAGGCTTTGTCAAGCTCATGTGCATTGGGCAATACTTCCCGGTCAACCTCTTCAAGCGAATGAGACATTGATGTAGAAGGCTGATGGTCTCTTCCAACTGAACCAATTTCTTTCTCTCCGCCACTTTCTTTGGATTCAATATTCTGAGAAGCTGACCCCCCCACAAAAGTGGGGGCAACAGAGCCATCTGCCGATACCCATCCATCTGTATCATCCCATGGTTCTGCTGAGCCCGCAGATAATACTTCATACTCAAATTCATAGTCAGATTCTTCTTCTGACAACTCTGAACAGCGAAGATGAAAACATTCAGCAATCTGAATAAACAGAAAGAAACAAGATTCAAAGAATTCAATGAAAGTAGTGCATCAAACCTTGCTTCTCAGGCAAGGATGGTTCAGTTATCTTATCACCAGATTTCAATACCATTCCAGGCCACATATGAGCAGAAAGAGCCTCATAGATTCGCTCAACACCCTGTAAATCACCATCAACTGACAAACCTGTCAAGAAAAAAAAAAAAAACTCTTTTTATCTCAATAAATATGAACCACACATGCAGCAAAAAATTGGAGAATGTGGGAAAATCAAAGGACCTAGTCTACGAAGAACACTTCCATTTCAACACAAAAGTGACTTAAAAGTTATAAACATTATCTTAACAATTTATCTGCTAAGTTTAGGTCTCAAACATGTGTGCCTAAGTTGCTTGAGGGGAGACACATAATTTGACAGTGACACGGTACATAGCAGACTCAGGATATAGCAACATTATTGTAGTTTTTATTTTTTTATTTTTCCAAGGACAGAGCAGGGTATATGTCATTACTGGCTGTAAAACAAGAAGGCCAACATGATTAAATATGGAAATTGAAAACCAGCAACTGAAACATAAGACAAACAAAGAGTCTTACATCTGTCAAAATCAGCATTGGATGCACATGCTTCAATGTATTCAATGTTGTGCTGAGTGCACCACTCCAAACATGACCTCTTAATCTCAAATGGTGATTCTTCATCTCCCAATAAGCTAAATCCTTCAGTTTCAGAAATTCCATACTCGGAGAACTCAGGATCAAAAGAAGATTCTCCAAGTTTATGCAGGCGTCTTCTGTATTCAACATGAGCTGAATGTCCTGGAAGAAGATCCACTTTGTTCCCAATGCATAACAATATTTCAAAGTTCTGAATATTGGTGTGAGAAACCCATTCTTTGAGTGCAGCAAGAGAAGAAAGCTGTGGATAATGAGATAATAGATGACTTCAAATAAATAAATCAGGCTAGCACACAGCAAACTAGCAGTTCACATAACTTTATTCAAATTAAAAATGAAACTTCCACATATGAACAATAGATAGGAAGTGAGAGGGTCTAACATCACTCATGTCAAAAACCATAACCAACGCAGCCAACCGGTCATATATTGGTAGGGCCCCAATTGAAAAGTCATCATGGAGATGAGCCATCCATACAGAAACATCAGCTGTGTAATATTTCGTATTGATTGTCCACCTGATTAATATTAAATAAACCATCAATAGCACCAAAATTTGATACTTTAGGAAATTTCAGATAGGTATGCACATTATTACTACATTAATTTGATCTTTAATCCACATACCCATAGGCAAGTACATCAGATGATGAATCAGAAGCGTCTTCAAAATCCACAGAGAGTAATCCTACAATTAACAGATAGTGAAAATTACAAGTGAGAAGATGTGTCAATCTGTAACCGAGAACATGTACTTAACGGGTAAAACCCCAGTATTAAAGCATTGTCAACTAAAGGACAATAAAAAGTTCTTGCTGCAATAACATTGGCTCACATCAGGGAGTCAGGGACAAATGTTGAAGTCACACTCTACCACAAGTTTTAATCCTTATCTTAAAAGCTAGATAAAGCCTAAATGACTAAAATTGGGTGACATGTTGTCCTCTTTTACTTTGTACCAGTGTTGTGAAAGGCACGCCCAGGCGCAAGGCACAGCGAGGCGCAAGCAGTGCGCCTAGAGAGACCCAAGGCGAGGCACGTTTAATAAGTCGCGCGCCTTGGCCGTGACTTGGCTAGGCGTTGAAAGGTGCAAGGTGTGAGCCTAAGAGGGCTTTTTTTTTGTTTTGCATATGATTATGATCTAACGGCTCTGATCTATGTTCAAAAGGATCCAACCACATAGGATTACAACTCATACAATGCAACTCAACCCAACTCAGTCGACTCAAATCCCTAATCTATCGAAGAAATCTGTGTCGTCTCTTCCTCTAAGCTCGTCTCTATCGACTTCGACTGAGGTAAGTTCTTCTTTTTCTTCTTTTCTTCTCCTCTTCTTCTTCACTGGTTGTTGGGTATTCGATTCAACCTCCTCTTCTTTTTTTTTCTTCTTCTTCTTCTTCGTCTTCCTTCACTAGTTGCTAGGTATTTTTTTTTTCTCCTTCCCCTTCTTGTTCGTTGCTTTTTCTTCGTTGCTATATATATATATATATATATTTTTTTTTGATAAATAACCAAACTTAATTAGAAAAGCATCAAGAAGATGCAAAGAGATACAAAACTCAAAGCCACCACGACACAAAGAATTAACAAATCAAATCCCTCACAAAATCTAAAAAAGCCAAAACATCAGGATTGACCGAATGTGTCACCCAACTATACAAAATCGTAAGAAGGCAACTCTCTAACCAGGGGACCAAATGAGATACCCCTTGGAAGACACACCTATTACGCTCCAACCACACCAACCATGCAATATAATGAGAAGCGAGCATCCACACCTTCCGACACCACCTCTCAAAACGACCCCCAGCCCAGCTTTGCAGAACTGCCTTAACCAAATGCGGCTGCACCCAAGCCAAGCCAAAGGTTTTTAACTTCTAACAAATAAAATTTGAAGTTCAATACCAATTTCTACTAACATGGAAAAAATCAATAATATTACGATAAAATATTGAACTATATATTCCTTGTCAACATAATTGAGTACCAAAAGATGATCATACAGTTGAGAATATTTTTTTGCCCATATTTACTTACAAAAAGTAGTAACTATTTCTACATGCATTTATTTACTAAAATTTGGCATCTTTAATTGAGCTTGACGCTCTTTCATAATATCAAAAGCATGGATGATAGAATCTACATCAAACCCTCGAGCTATGTCTTTTTAAATGTACGTAATCAAGTAACTAGCCAGAAAACCATTTTCTATCCTATTACGCAATTTAGACTTAATGAGTTTCATAACTGAAAATGCATGTTATGATATAGCAATTGAAACAGGTAAAGTCAACACAAGGCGGATCAATCTATCAATAAGAGGATAACTTGTCGACTTTTTTATTTTTGCCAACATTTGACACAACTCAGAAATGGTTGACAGTTTTTGAAACTCGGGAAGTATAGAAATATCATGCTTATAGTTTTCCAACTGATATTTCAAATGCAATTTTTCTTGCTCGGAGAAATCCACGGGATAAAATTTATTTGCAAGTTTGTAAATATCCTCAATTTTGAATGATCTATAACCATCCCTAGGATCCAAAACTGAGCTAAGAACAAGCAATTCCATTACATCTTCCTTAAACCTATTGTTTAATTCTTGTAACTGAAAATCAGCTGTAATCATAAAAATATCAACTCGAAAATGATGTTCTATGGTGAGTTGATCTCTTTCAGAATGAGACCGACCTCGGCCTCCTTTATAAGGACAACTCATATCAGGAATCTGCATACCATGATCATTAGAAAATAATTTAATTTTCTCCAACAATGGAACCCATCCATCTTCTCTAAATTTTTAAATAAGTAGCTTCATTGTAGACACCAAATGCATTGCATTTAATATATCTTGAGATTTACTTTGCAAAGCTTGGAAAATATCATCAGTAATCTCCATGATATCCCTCATAAGATGTAAGATGAAGACAAACTCAAAAGATGTAATGGAATCATAAACTCCATCTGCCTCAGCTCGTTGATTCGATTTGCTTCTATCATTAATTATGTTTCTTAGGACTGCACAAGTAGCACTGAACAGTTTTTAGTCCCAAAACTTTGAACCTACCAATGAAAAAAAACTTACTTTTTTACTTTTGCCTACTTTTTGTTTAAAATATTTTATTTGTAAAGCTATTGCTTTCTTTTGTCTACTTTTTGTTTAAAATATTTTACTTGTAAAGTGATGGTTTGTATTCTCGTGTATTAACATATCTTTTTGTTTAAACAATACATGCCTACCATCACCAAACCGGTCATGACACTAACAGTTACTTTCGTCTTCGCCACGATGTACAAGATCTGTTGGTGGCCCCATAGCTAAACTCCAAGTGTACAGATAGATAAGCCCGATTCAGCGAGGGCTGCTCGACTCGCTTCTACCCGGATTCATGCCGAACTTCTCCCAAACTAGTTTTCTCCTCTCCTTTCCTCTTTTCTTCAACTCCAAAACCCTAAACAAAGTGTTTTGAGAGATTTGCCTCTCTTCTAGCTGAAGAAACTGATTCTTTTCCCTGCACATCTCTCAACACCGAGCAAACCATCAATAGTGCCCAAGTCTTAGGGGCGGTCAAAAATGGGGTGTCTACAGGTAGTGTTTCACACATCCCGAGAAACTGAAGAATGAAAAATACTCTGGATTGTGTTTCACAAATCCCGAGAAACAAAAAGACCACTCGGGCTCGCATTTCACACATCCTAAGAAAACAATAAAACTTACTTGGGCTAGCGCTTCGCTCGTCCCAAGATATAAGAAAACCGCTCGGGGTTGTGCTTCGCACGTCCCGAGATGAAACCCACCCAGGGTTGTGCTTCGCTTGTCTTGAGAAATAAGAAAATCGCTCGAGGTCGTGCTTCGCACGTCCCGAGATGAAACTCTC
Source organism: Camellia sinensis (assembly GCF_004153795.1). Lineage (NCBI taxonomy): Eukaryota > Viridiplantae > Streptophyta > Magnoliopsida > Ericales > Theaceae > Camellia > Camellia sinensis. The sequence goes on along the minus strand of NW_021025200.1, from coordinate 2,242,232 downwards.
CCAGGGCCATGTTTCACGCGTCCTGAGAAACAAGAAAAGTGTGCAAGAGATGCACAAAGTGAGCAAGTGTGACAGATGGACAAAGTGAACAAGTGTGACAGATACACAAAGTAAACAAGTGCGATAGATGCACAAAGTGAATGAGTGCGATAGATGCACAAAGTAAACAAGTGCGATAGATGCATGATGTTAAGAAAAAACATGTTTTATGCAAGAAACAAAAAGCATATTCTATGCGAAATTGGAATGATGCGAGGTACGCATGCAATATGTATATGTGAAATGCATATTTTATACAACAATATATGTGAGATGCATATTCTATGCAACAAATATGTGAAATGCAATTCTATGCAACAATATAGAGCGAAAGGAGAACGAAGGCAAAACAAATAAAAGCGACATTCGAATGGCACCTTCCAGTTTACCTCTCGGAGGAATTGCAATACGTTTAAAAAGGATACACCTCGTTCATGTTGACAAGTGATGAACATCGTGCACTGAAAACACAGTTTTGAGCTTCCGTAGAGACAATCTAAACCCCACAATGAACTTTCCTTGTACTTCTTGGAAAACAAGGACACAAAACAGCATCAAGATTCAGAGGGAGGCCGCCGGCCACTTGCCAACCACTGAACAGCCTTACCAGCCATCAGTGAGCCTGGCCGGCCATCGATGGCAGTTCAGGGCCAAACCTAACTTTTCATGCATAGGTCTTTAAGTATAGGCCTTGACCCTTCATTTCCTCATAACCTCATGTCCGAAAATATCCTCTCTCTCTTTAGACACTTTCCCTCTTTAGATTCGAGCTTTTTATGCATTTTTCGACGCCCCACCAAATTTTATTTGCTAAACCCTCTTGATTCTCTTCCTTTTGAACCTATTGGAATTTGATTTCGACACTTTTTTCCTCATTTTCACCCTTCTAGGCTTGTTCCCCTCGAGTTTCTCTCGGGTTTCATAAACTTTTTCGAGCTTTGACTTTTCCTTCATTTTTCTCCTAGGGTTGACTTTTTCTAAGTTTATCCTATTTTCTCCATTTTCTTTCATTTTTCAACAAATTTTCACCCATTTTCCAAATGGCAAATGATTCACCACATGATAGGGCTCCTCTAGAGATTCCCCCGATATTTCCACATGTTGTTAAGCGGAGGAGCCGGTCATCACCGAGGCTGGTGAAGTGGCTGGAGGTATTGAGGCCGACCTTGAGGTAAAGTTTGAGCCTGAGGTGGAACCAGAGCCGCTAACGTTGAAGGTACACCCTTTTAATCCAGCGAGGTACCATCCATGCACACATATCTTGCTAGCCGGTGGCATTAGGCGCTTTAGCAACTTCGTTCTCTGTGTACTGGAGGACCTCCTATTGAGGGAGCCGGCTTCTCACCTTTCATCCATCGCTGTTAAGGTATGAGCTCTGTTTTCATGCATTCTTGCCTTCCTGCCTTTCTTTTCTTGCATTTCTTGCAGTGCCTTTCATTTAACTGTACTTTTATTACTGCCTTAGCTGATTCATCTGTTCTTTGCCACAGGACGAGTCTCTTGCCTTCAGGGGGTACGAAGCAACTACTACGCAAAACTGGTACGACGAGCTCTCTGTCGGGGTTCACGACATTGTGGACGAGACTGGCTTCAGCCTGACGCAGGTCACCGCTAACCATCCTCTTCTAGGTGCACTTATGGAGAGGTGGTGGGACACCACCAACTCCTTCCATTTCTCCACTATCAGGGAGATAACGATGACTCCCTACGACTTTGCCATGATCACCGACTTAGGTGTAAGGGGTGATCCGATCCCGTTTGACATAGACATGGGAGAGTGGGAGGCCGTTTTGGTCGAGTTGCTGGGAGCGCATCCACCCTTGTATCGGACAGCTATAGTCAGATATAGCTGGTTTGCTGAGCGGTTTCGATGGAGCGAGCCCGAGACAGTAGAGGAGATGGAGCAGTACGCCAGAGTCTTTATGACGTTTGTCCTCGGTACCACCTTGTTTTCGAACAAATGGAACACTGTGGTCTTATACCTGCTGAGTGCCTAGTGACCTTCCCCCGGGTGTGCTTCTATGATTGGGGCGCAGCTGGCCTCGCTACTCTATATGGCTACATGAGCTCTACCTCCCGCCTAAGGGGGGAGCTGATCGAAGGCTACTGGCAAGCCTGGGAGGTATGCACTTCAGTTCCCTCTTTGCATTTTACATTTTTTGCTCTATATTTTCTGCTTTATATCTGTCCAACACCTGTGCTTTCTGCTTTGCACTTTCTATATCTGTTTATTCTGTTATGCTTTCTGCTTTTCACTTTTTGTATCTGTTCATGCATTGTGCTTTCTACTTTGTACTTTAATTTGTTCATACATTGTGCTCACATAGTACTGCATTTTCCTTGCAGCTATGGGTATATGCTTATTTTCCAACTCTTGCCCCAGAGCCCATGGAGGAGCTTCCACTGGCAGTCCCTTACTCGAGGCGGTATGATAGGAGGTGCCAGCGTCAGAGCTGCGAGACCTTCACATTCTTCTAGCACTATTTCGACACAGTAGCTGCCCACGAGGTAACCCAAAACACAGTTATTTCACCATTCTGATTCACATTTTAGCAACTGACAACAACTAATAATCTATACATTCTCTATTTGCAGATCACGTGGCAGCCCTGGGCCATGATGCCGGCTAGGATATGGGACCAGTATGCCAGGGCTTGGGCTACTTCTTGCTTCTGCATTTTACTTGAGGGCCCAGTCTGTTGGACCTAGTTCCTGAGTAAGCAGTTTGTCTGTCCGTCAGACCATGGGCTTACAAGACCCGATCATTCCAATGGCACCACCGGAGTCTATGAGATCAACAAACAGCCTATCTGTTGATGTGGTCACTCAGTTTATGGTGGGCTTGGATGCTGACTACTTCAGGGTAGAGGGCGACTATGTGACCTTCATTCAGGCCCATCTTATGACACCTCTGACAGGTGCTCACGGAGGTAAGGAGGCGAGGGCTCCTATAGCGAGAGAGGCACATAAGATGACCAGGGCGACCAGGGCCCGTGCTAGAAGGGCCCCTTGTCGGGGGCAGAGGACCGATTGGCCAGACCTTCCTACCCCGCTTACATGTTAGCGGCATACCGGAGCAGCTTACCAAGTCCCAATTAAGCCTACAATGGCTGATCATGAGCTTGTCAAGGTTCGAGGCCCGACTAAGGCATGGACCATACTTGATGATTTGCACCCCACATTTTATTTCAGATATGTTTACTACAAACACTAATCTTCAAAATACATTTACAGGCATCAATAGAGTATGCAGAGAGCACTCTCGAGCTGATAGCCTCCTTGATGGGTATGGTGCAAAAGAGGGAGACGATGCTCGGTCTCCACGGCATCCTGGTAATTTCTTTAGTTTGCACTACATGCTATCATCTTTCCACTGATACACTGGCATTTCAACTGTAGTCTTTCCAGACTGCACTGATACACTGCATAGGCACATTTTATTCACACTGCATTCATACATTCTGCATACTACGCTGGCATCTGATACACACACTGTAATTGATATATGACAAATGTCTTTTTAGATCCCAGCTATACCGAGTGCATTGGAAGGTATAGTAGCACTAGCACCGATGGTACCTCCCCCAGCAGCAGGGGGAGAGGTAGAGCTAGGGGTACCTGGGGCCAGAGCAGTCCTCTAGAGCCCATCTTGAGGGATGACAATGCTGAGACCAGCTACTCTGAGGAGGCAGCGAGTTAACATTCCGAGTCATCTGAGAGTGGAGACGATGGTGGCTCTGAGAGCGGAGGTGATGATGCCGAGGTGGGTTCTGGGGCAGAAAGTGGAGACGATGCCAACTCTGGTTCTGGCTCAGAGACTGATTTAGACAGCAGAGCCGATGGAGATAGTGCCCCAGAGTCCTCTCCTCTGAGGAAGAGGACGAAGAGGGCCTCTCAGGCCTGAGGCGATTGGTGCTGATTTTTTTGTACTTTTGCTTAGTTTCTTTTTGTTTAGTAGCATTAGCACATGTATAGCCTCAGATAGGTTTTATTTTGCTTTGAAAACTTGTACTCCTCATTTTGTAAAAACCATGATCGAAATGAAACCTCGTAGTGTTTTCTAAAAAGAGTGTTGTTATTTTTGCATCATGAGCACCATATTTGCATGAAAATGGACATGGAATTGAGTCGGCCAAAAGTACTTGATTGAAATAAAGGTTCTTAATCAAGTAATAAGCCGACCAACAAACAAAATGCAAAATGTAACATACAACTCGATAAGCAAAACAACCCGATAAACAAAGCAAAGACAACTCAAATACAAATAAACAAACTTGCTAAAACCTAAAGATTCAAAACTAGACCTTAAAACACACAAAGATGAAAACAAAACAAAGGCTTCTAACACTTCTCAGCACACAAGTGGACAGCAAGACTAAGAAAAAGGCTGTCGGCCCGTTGAAATCCGTATTTTAGCCTACTTGCGAGTAGCAAATTCCAAAGTGTTTTCTAAAAACGGATATGCAATGTTTATTTCTAAATTAGATAATCTAGTCTATACTTGTTTGCTGCGCGCATAACATAGTAATTCTAGGCTAATAATTGGAATAAGAACACATAATGTTTTCAAAAATGGGTATCACGGTTAGTAGAGGCCGGTCTTCGGATCGGGAGAGAGGGGGTGCTCATAGCTGACCTTCCCCAATCGTACCCTAGCTCCCGAGCCGAGAAACTCCGGTGATGACGGACATGTGGCCTTCGGCACCGAGTCAGGGTTTCCTAAATTCCCCCATAAAAAAATATTTAGGTGACGATTCTGTATCTAGCAAAGCTGTCCATGTTTGGCACTACTTTTCAAAAAAAATCTGTTTCTCAAAACGATTTGCCGGATTTGGACTCGTTGGTTCAAGATTAAGAACCATGACACAAATCGAGTCCGAACTGTAGCGAAGGCCCCACGCGGGCGCGTCTACAGCGAGTTAGCATTCCGAGTCATCTGAGAGTGGAGACGATGGTGGCTCTGAGAGCGGAGGTGATGATGCCGAGGTGGGTTCTGGGGCAGAGAGCGGAGACGTTGCCAACTCTGGTTCTGGCTCAGAGACTGATTCAGACAGCAGAGCCAATGGAGATAATGCCCTAGAGTCCTCTCCTCTAAGGAAGAGGACGAAGAGGGCCTCTCAGGCCTGAGGCGATTGGTGCTGATTTTTTTGTACTTTTGCTTAGTTTCTTTTTGTTTGGTAGCATTAGCACATGTATAGCCTCAGATAGGTTTTATTTTGCTTTGAAAACTTGTACTCCTCATTTTGTAAAAACCATGATCGAAATGAAACGTCGTAGTGTTTTCTAAAAGAGTGTTGTTATTCTTGTATCATGAGCACCATATTTGCATGAAAATGGACATGAAATTGAGTCGGCCAAAAGTACTTGATTGAAATAAAGGTTCTTAATCAAGTAATGAGCCGACCAACAAACAAAATGCAAAATGTAACATACAACTCGATAAGCAAAACAACTCGATAAACAAAGCAAAGACAACTCAAATACAAATAAACAAACTTGCTAAAACCTAAAGATTCAAAACTAGACCTTAAAACACACAAAGATGAAAACAAAACAAAGGCTTCTAACACTTCTCAGCACACAAGTGGACAGCAAGACTAAGAAAAAGGCTGTCGGCCATAAAGGGAGCTTGTCGGCCACCTGCCGACCATCAAAAGCAAGAATGGCCAGATTGTTGACAGCTGACTTCCACTCAAAGCCTTATCTTCTATAAAAGGTCTAGCTTCGTGAATTCTTCTCCAGAACTTCATTTTAGCTACAATTTCTTCACAAATGAAGCCATTTTTCGCCAAAAAGCTCTCGGAATGGATTGTAACTTTAGACGGCTCGAAAAAGGTTAATTTCTGAAGTTTTGGCACAAGTGCACTTTTTTCACTAAGCCGTACTCCACTTTGTATTTCGTTCCATCATACCGCAGCACGATACTAGGACCCGATTACACATGTCTTTAGCTTTGGGAGACAAGAGATATGCCCAACAATTGAAGAATTTCAGGCATTAATGGAATGAGGAAATCATACCTCAACCTCGTTTTGGCCATGCCTAAGCTTTGGGACGGGTGTGTGGGCTCACTCTACACGAGGCTCGATCTCTGGCCCACAACAGAAAGCTAAACATTCCCAGTTTGATTTATCGATTTTTCGACGTCGGTGACCAAGGCGACCTTCTCTGGCGGGGTTGTTAGCAACAATCCCTCTGCTTATGTATGTTGGCTCATTTCCTTCTTGCCTCTAGCTTCGGCGGGTCCAGCATTCGATTGATTGAAGTGGCCCAAGGTTTGAAAGAAGCCAAGAGTTGCATTGGCTTGGCGCTGACCAAGACTTTGATAGGCTTAGATGCCTTTTATTGACGGGAGACTACCAGATTTACGGGGAGTCTACTAATTCTTCAGGTAATGCTTCCCACCCTTTCTCATATGTGTTTCTCACATCGCTCGGCACTCATGCTCTTTTTTTCTCTCCAAACCCTTTCCTTACTTTTCTCTCAACATACATCTCTCTATTCTTTAATCTCTCTTTTCTTTCATTCCTTCCCAGGTGTGGCTTATGGATAAGTTGAAGATAGTGGACTCTTGCCCTGAGTACTTAGCTCAAGGATATTTCTTCCACCATCGACTAGTGGATTTCCCGAATAAGGGATGGTGGTGCGACTGGATGTGCAACAGGTCCGCTACTGACATAGTCTGGGGTTGCCCTTGGCTTAATCTGACTGAGATGAGCTATAGCATGGCTCAAAAACCTAGGATACTACTAATCAGCCTAACACACTGTGTATTCTACTTCTCCTTTCGGTTCAGACATCAGTTTGGGTATGATCAGACCCGCCTAGAGGAAGGGGTAAAGTACCCGGTTTCATTCCCCATCCGAGGTTCCCACTTGGCCAGGTACCTCACTACTTGGAGAACAAGAGAGCTTCTGGCCCCTGCCCCTAGTTTCAGTTGTGCCCTTTCTGTCAAGTGCTTGGCTCGGCTTGGCTTGAGGATAAGGCACAAACCGAGCCCACTTTGTCATCAGAAGCTTCCACAAGCACGAGCGGGGGACACAGGAGCACCTGACTCATCTATGCCCCTAGTTTATTGCTTTGACTTTCTTTTCAAGTTTTTTCAATGTAATAAAAACAACTTTGATTTGTATCAGAGAGTTAGAGAACTTTTATGTTAAAATCAATGAAATTAAAGTTGTGAGCACTGAATTTTTTTCTTTTGCTCCAAAAATGGTCTAAGTTGTAAAAGGTAAAATTTGAACAAAAATCAACTTTTATTAAAAATTTCCAAAACCATTTTCAAAAAAGATCACCACCTGAGATGCACAGAATCAATCCTTAATATGTACAACTCTGAATCCAAAGATCACAAATTCCCCTTGATTGAATAGCATTACTCTGCACTGTAACCAGCTCTTCTCTCTGAGTGAAGATTACAACCGAACTCTTAAATAAAGAATAAACAAAGATGACCTGATCAGACACATGGACAGGACAGTTGAATTTGAGGTGTTTACAGCCGAACTTCAAGATGAAGTTGCCTACGTATCCCTAAGATGGGAATCAGGCCGTACGTAGTTCAGTTCAGGTTCACTCTAGTATTAACTCTCTCCTTTTGCGCTCTAACTTTTGCCAAGGCCGCTCTTTAGGGTTTTCAACCTTGCGAACTCAGTTTTTCTTTATTTTTTAATTTTTCATCCTCTAACTTTTGCCTAGGTCGCCCTTCCGAGTTTTCGACCTAGCAAGCCTCTCAAGGATAGTATTTCTTCAACTTGTCCATGTTGATCAGTTGGGAAAATTCCAAGCCATCTAGGTTTATGAGAATGACAGCTCCACCCGATCGTAGAGTTTTGATGATGTAAGGACCAGTCCAATTGGGTCTGAACTTGCCCCTAGGGTCATGAATGGGAGCTCGGTTGTCTTTCAGCACCATATCTCCCTCTTTGAGATTTTGGGACTTAACCTTCTTGTTAAAAGCCTTAGCAATTCTGCATTAATAGCCCTGAATATGGTATAATGCTTTCAGCCTTCTCTCATTAAACATCATTAGCTCTTCGAATCTTCTCTGTTGCCAGTCCGCCTCTACTATCTGACACTCAGCCATAACTCGCAGCAACAGGACTTCTATTTCAATTGGCAGAACAACTTTCATCCCATAGACGAGAGAATAAGGAGTTGCCCCTGTAGACATCTAGATTGAAGTTCTGTAGCCCCAGAGTGCGAATGGCAATTTACCTGGCCAGTCCCTGTAGGTCTCAACCATCTTCTGCAAGATATTCTTGATGTTTTTGTTGGCGGCCTCAACAAGTCAGTTGGTTTGCAGCCGATATGTAGATGACTTATGAAAAGCCACATTGTATTTCTCTAACAAGTCGATCACCTCTTTCTTGAAGTGGGAGCCATTATCTGATATAATCTCGTTTGGGACTCTGTACTGGCAAATGATGTTGTTTCTGATGAACTTAGCCACATGTGCTGCGTTTAACATTGCATAGGACTAAGCTTCCACCCACTTTGTGAAGTAATCAATTGCCACCAAAATGTATTCATGCCTATTCGATCCTTTTGGCGTGACTGCGCCGATGACGTTGATTCCCCAAACTGAGAAAGGCCATGGTGAAGTCATGTTGTACAGCTTTGACGGCGGGATATTCATGCGATTAGCATGAATTTGGCATTTATGACATTGTTGAATATAAAATCCTCCTCATGGTGGACCAGTAGTAACTTTCCCTAAGAATCTTCCGGCTAACATTACTCCGTTCATGTGTGCTCCGCACTCTCCCCCATGGATGGCCTCCAGTAGGCGCTTTGATTCCACTTCTTCAACACACAACTTGTGTATTCCCAGATGACCTCTCTTATATAGTTTACCTCCGAAGATGATAAATTGAACGGCTATTCACCGTATTCCCCTTTTGTCCTTAGCATTTTCCCCCTGGTGGATAAACCTCCTTTTCCAAGAAATTTCAGATATCGTAGCACCAAGGGTTTTTGTCTTACACTACATCTATTGTGGCGATAGTATCATAGGCCGTCGTGTATCTCTGCTCAATGATGATCGGACGCATCCGGACACCAAGCGAGATGTCTATCACGAATGATAGAGTTGATAAAACGTCAGCGAACCTGTTGTTCTCTCTCAGTAGATGCGTGAAAGTCAACTTCTCAAACCTAGGAATCAGAACGTCCAGGGTCTAGTGATAAACCTTCATCTTTTCTTCTTTAACCTTCCAGTCTCCATTTGCTTGAGAACAACTAGGTTTGAGTCTCCGATAACATCCAACCTTTTTGTCCCTAGTTTCAGGGCGGCTTCTAAACCAACGATACACGCTTCATATTCTGCTTCGTTGTTGGACACCTTGAACTGGAGTTTGAAGGCTAGAGGTATATGGGAATTGTCGGGTGCTATCAGCAACACACCTATCCCATAACCGTATTGATTGGACGCTCAGTCAAAGTACATTGTCCAAGTCTCCTCCTCAACTTGCAGAATGGCTTCGTCTGGGAACAGGTATTCTACCGCTTTATCCCCTTCTACTGGGTGGTCTGCTAGGAACTCTGCTACAGCTCTCCCCTTGACCGACTTGCGGGTAACATTCTTGAGACCGAATTCAAAGAGGAGAAGCAACCAACGGGCTAGCCTACCCGTAAGCACTGGTTTCTCAAAGAGATATTTTATGGGATCTAACTAGAATTACGGAGTGAGCTAACAAGTAATGCCTTAACTTCCTGGTAGCCCATACTAAGGCTAAGTAAGCTTTCTCTAACGGAGTATAGCGGGTCTCGTATTCCAGCATTTTCTTGCTCAAGTAATAGATGGCTTTCTCCACCCTATCCTCAGATTCCTGAGCAAATATGCATCCCATAGTGGTGTCTGTTACTGATAGATACATAATTAAAGGCTTTTCAGCTCTGGCGGCGACAACACAAGCGAATTCTGAAGATACTGCTTAATCTGCTCAAAGGCAAATTGACATCGATCATCCCATTGAAATTACTTTCCTTTCTTCAGGAGACCAAATAATGATTCACAAGTCAAGGTTAATTCGGAAATAAACCGTTTTATGAATTGCACTTTACCCAGAAAGCTTGGCACCTCATTTTTAGTCCTTGGTGGTGGTATTTTTAGGATGGCCTTGATTTTGGAAGGATCTACCTCGATGCCTCTGTGTGTGATCAAGAAGCCCATCATTTTCCCTGCTGTTACACTGAAAGCACACTTCTGCGGATTCAACCTCAGTCTATATACTTTGATCCATTGAAAGAATTTCTTCAAGGTGGTGTAGTGGCCCTCTATTTCCTTGGACTTGACAATCATGTCTCCACGTACACCTCGACCTCTTTATGGATCATATCATGCAGAATAATGGTTGCAGCCCGTTGATCGATAGCCCCGGCATTCTTCAGCCCAAACGGCATAACCCGATAGCAGTAGGTACCCCACAGTGTAGTAAAGGCAGTTTTCTCTGTGTCCTCAAGCGCCGTCAGAATCTGGTTATACTTGGAAAATCCATTCATGAAGGGGAGCAATGCATGGCCCACAATGAAGTCCGCTAATTCATCGATGTGCGGTAGAGGAAAGTCATCCTTCGAACTAGCTCTGTTCAAATCTCAGAAGTCCACATACACCAGGATTCTACCATCCTTTTTCAACACTGGGACGATATTGGCCAACCAAGTCGAATATTCAGATACTGACAAAAAACCTGCCTCAATCTGCTTGGTGACCTCTTCTTTGATCTTCAACGCCCAATCCAGACGGATTCTGCACAACTTCTGCTTAACGGGTCGGGCCTCAAGGTCAAGAGGGATTCGATGCTATACAATCTCAAGATTGATTCCAGGTATGTCTTCGTAGGACCACGCGAAAACATCTTTGAAATCTTTTAATAAAGCGGCTAAGTGCTCACGCTCCTCCGAAGATAACGTGGACCCGATCTAGACTAGATGCGAATCCTTCTCAGTACCCATATTAATAGCAATGATTTCATCAGCACAAGGTTTTACAAACCTCTCATTCTCCCAATTAATCAAGTTTTTCAAAACCAAAGGAATTCTTTCCTCTTTGTTTTCATTAAAATTCTAAAAATCTTAGTCAATGCAATAAATAAGCGCACAGAGAAATACTCAGAATCGGCAGCGTTCTCATTCATAAAGTCCAACTTATGTAGCTCTTCGGTTACAACCGACTCAAAAGCAAAAGAAAAAGAGGACTTGGACAAGACCTTGGCATCCAGGTTATCACCCCCAGGAATACCGAACTCGAACTCAGAAGAATCAGAATCTGATTTTGACTTCATAAACTCTATGGAATCAGATTCTGGCTCATTACCCGACTCAGAACTAGGCAGATAACCCTCCTCCAGCTGCCAGATAAGAGATGGTGCTTCAGATGCATCCAAAATACTGCTGGATGGGTTCACACCTAGTTGGTCCCTGATCATGGAGATGGTAAGGTTATCCTCCAAGCTCTCTGAGTCGGCCGAAGGATCTGATAGGAGACATGCCAGTGCTACCCCTACTCTAAGCTCGCTGTTGTCCGAATCACTTTCCATGCCCTGTTCAGCTTCAGCACTTAGTTCAGCCTTTTCCTCGACATCACTGTCTTGCAACTGGAGGTCAAAGAAGATTTTGAAGCCAGGAACACGTTGTTTTGTAGAATTCATCCAAGGCTTAGGAAAGTAACAAAAGGGGAAGTCTTCACCCTCCCGAACAAAATGGCCATTCAGCGTTCCCCGGATCGGCCTATGAATGAGCTCATAGTGTTTTTCAACCTACTTGGCTCTAGCTCTGCCTGTAATCTCTTCTCTTTTCCTGACCCAATCCTCTTTGGTAGGCTCATAGCTAAGACCAAAGGCATGCAGATTATGTGGCACATCGACCAATGTTGTGACACTTTCCGGCCACTTCTCCCAAGCCCCATTCCTAGCACGTGTTGCTATTTGTTCATGAAATAAACAGACTGGGCGCTGACATACATGCCCTCATTTGCTACCAAGATGGTCTGCACTACCCGGGCCTCAGCCAGAGTGAACCCTGAGAGAAAAACATCCTCCTTGCTATGAATGATCTCCGGCACTGGTGTAGTTACCTCTAGCGGTGGGTGGATGGATGAATTCCCGAAAACAATCACCACTCCCTTCTCGTGAGGGTATTTCAGCATTTGGTAGAGGGTAGAGAAGACTACTTTCACCAGATGCAACCAGGGCCTCCCTAGCCGTAAGTTGAAAGTGGTTAGCACATCCATGACATGGAACTCGATATCGTGTTAAGCTAGGCCCACTTGAACTCTAATTTGTATTGTGCTCATAGCTTCCCTGCTTGTGTTGTCATATGCCCGAATCACTTGCGCTGTGGGGATGAAGTCTGCTGGTTTTAGGCCGATGGCATAAGCTATGCAAGAAGGATAGACATTGATAGTTGACCTGGTGTCGACCAACACCACCGGTGCCCATTTTTCTCTGTACTCAACAGATATATACAGGGGTTTGTTGTGAGCTAAGCCTTCTGGTGGCAGTTCTTTATCCGAAAAGGTTAGGGTCAGCTGGGCTCCATCTAGGAAGACCAATCCCACAAGCTATTCAGGGGTAGTGTCAATATACAGTTTGGCTTTGTCCATTGCTGATAGTACAGCCTATCGATGCACTCGGGAAGCCATAAGGAGACCCCAAATTGAGATGTCGGCTTGGATTTTCTTCAGTTGCTTCAACACTGTTTTTTTCTCCAACTGCTTCTCTTTCTGTTTCTCAACCTTCCTATCTTTCCCAGAGGCCTCAGCTTGGTCTAAGTGCGATGGCTTAAAATACCGTCCACTTTTTGTCATGTGGTCTATTTTTTCAGAGTACCACGTGTTGTCTGGAAGGGACTCATCCTAGTCTTCATCGGTGTGGGCCAAATGTAGATCGTCATCCTCCCACCATACACCTCCGACAACTAACAAACAATTGTCTGGCTTCATTCTGATTACTCTCACATCACAAGTATCCCCCACAGGGTGTTGGGCCGTTCTAGCTTTCTAGTTGTCTTCAACCCTCTCTTGTTCTAACTGCTTCAACGTAGCTTCCTATTCTGTGTCCACAATACTCACAATGCCCTGTTCCTAAGCTAAATCATTCACACCGGTGTTCTCTGATAGTTTTCCCTTTTCATTGGCCATTTTGGCCACTACAGCAATTCTTGCTCCCTTTTTTTCCGATTTTGTTTCAGTTCCTTCCTCCCTGTCGGGTTCATCGCTCAACCACCCAAAGTTGTCCGCTGACCCATTCAAATCAAACTAGTCAATCTGCATATCCCCTTGATCTTGTTTGTTGAAGAACTACAGGTTTTCTAGGTCCTCCTTAAGCTCTACCAGATCATCTAAACCTTGACTCGGGCCATCCTCCCTAACCACATTGACTTCCAGTGCAGTTGGAAATACCACTTATGGCTTGGCTTGATCAATCGGCACAATGTAGTAGCTTGGATCATACTCCCCTTCAGACAAGTCCACAGAACACTCAGGCAGCGGACTCGTACTCTCCTCTAAGGCCAACCTTTCTTCTTCTACAACTGTCACCACCACAGGCTTAGGTTGAAGTGTGGACGTGTCCATCATGCACAAATCTGTGCTTTCAAGAATGAACATCGTTGGCCTGAATAGGTAGGAAGGGGTAATATAGACGCTGGGATCATAGGGGATGGCCAATGTATGGATTAGGCTTAGATTTTGACTTGGAGGAACTTGGTTGTGGGCCGGGAGAGGGTTGGTAGTTATATTTGCTTTTTGGGGTGGTGCAATCACCTTATTGTCTATGAGGTCTTGAATCTCATGATGCGGCCTGAAGCATTGGTCGGTGTCGTGACCGTGGTGCTAGTGAAACGCACAGTACTTGGTTGGATTGTGTTTAGATGGGAGAGGATCAGGTAGTGGGCGTGGCTCTAATGGCTTGAGGTGCCCCTTTTTGATCAACAGCTTCATGGCTTGAGATAAAGGCATATAGAGTGGGATAAAGATCCGCTGGGATCGGGCAGGGTTGTTTGAAGTTTGTGGTGCTATATTGGCAAAGGGATTGGCAGTCTTGGTTATGGTGGTAACAACGTTTACATCCGACGGCCGCACAGCTGTGCTACAACTGGTGGCTGCATTGGAACTACGTACAAAAGGCCTCTTGGCCTGCTCCTTCTCATTAGTAATCAACCCCTATTTCATGGCGTCTTCAATCTGAACCCCCATCTCATAGAGCTCAATGAATGTGAACAAAGGTAGGAAAATCAGCGGACTACCATTCTTACCTGATATTTCTCGAAAGGTTGTGTGGTCATCATTGAGGCTGTAACAACCCCGACCCATGATTAACATTAATCCATGCTTAATTATGTCTAATAAGTAATTAAAGTGAAATTTTGCATCATATGTTGCCTTATATGTGTTTATATCAGTTTAACGTAGAAAGACCTGTTCATGTTTCCGTTTTGATTTGCGAATTGAAGGCCTTATTGGCATCCGATTCAGAAATTGACTTGATTTATGTGTTAATTGAAATTTTTAGAATTTTATGGTAAGTTTAATTGAAATTTGATTCGGAACGATTAAATTAGATTAATTTAATGCCCATTTGATTAGCTTTAGTGAACCACCACTAGGTAAGACTATATAAGGCCACCCTCATCACCTCTTTTACACTTTACACTCTCATTCACTCATATCCTTGAACTCAAACGTAGGAGAGGGAGAAAGAGAGAGAGAGAGAAGGAATTGAGGTCAAGTGCTTGAAAAGAGAGATTTGCTAGGAATTATTGAAGAATAGGACTGAATTTGGAGATTGAAGCTTTTACACTTATGAATCTAGCACTCTAGGTAAGAATTCCAGTATTTGGCCTTGTAAAGTAGTTGATTAATGCATGGAAACAAGTGAATTAGGTGAATTCATAAGGGAATTGAGCTAGAATTGAAGAAAGTTAAGACATTCCATACATGCTTGCATATATCATAGCATTTTGAGTTTGAATTTCAAACAAATCCCCCATGCATGTGCCTGTCTTGACTTTGTTTTGAGAATTCATCACATTTCTTACCATTTGACCTTAATTGGTTATATACATGTCATATCTACATTATGTTTTCATAATTCAAGTTTGAGTTTGCTCAATTGTCAAGCTTAGAGGCCTTGATTTCATGAAATGATCCTTAATTCTTAATATTTTTCAAGTTTAGACATGTTTCCTTGAGTTTTGGCCCAAAAGAATAAGATTTGTGGTTTTGAAATTGAGTTTTGAAGCTTGGAAGCAATTTTGGAAATTCCAGAATTCTGCTTCTACACTCGAGCGAAAGAATCCACGCTCGAACGATCACTCTGAGTGTGTGCACTTCCGCTCGAGCGACCAGAAGTCCGCTTGAGCGTGAAATGCATGCTTCTAGAAGTTCTTAATGTTTTGCAGACCGCTCAAGCGACAAAAGTTGCGCTTGAGCGAGAGCATGTCTCTCACGCTTGAGCGAGCATCGAGCGAAAAAATCAAGCAACCAACACTTTTGCAAAAGTTTACAGACCGCTCAAGCGACCACTCACATTTTTGCATGTCTGCTTGAGCGTAGAAAGTTACGCTTGAGTGAGGATCCTATTTTCAGCAATTTTTGTTAAGTGTTTTCAAATGCATTTTTGCATCCTCGTTCCATCCTAGACATTCTTAGGCCAAGATTATGACACCATAATGAGGATAAAGAAGTAGAAACACACCAAAATAAGAAAGAATTAAGTTAATGACTTCGGGTGTGTAATTCATTATGTATTCGTTCTATATCTGTGTAGGTCACGCGCCACAAAATCTCTGATTTGCCTACTCTGTCCGTTTACTTGGAGCCATCTGTTATCTGTGAGTAATAACTTAGTAAAGTTATGTGCAAGTTAAATTATTTATGCATATGGAATAAGATATGTTCTATGAAATGCCATGTTTTATACTATGAATGATTGTCCAACTCTAACAAATGTTTGTGGTATTTATGCTATGATTCAAGTACGCTATCTGTTCCCGAACCGGAGGTTCCTTATGGAATTGACAAGTTATCTGTACCCAGCTGGAGGTTCCTTTATAGAACTGACAAGTTATCTGTTCCTAGTTCGGAGGTTCCTTTATAGAACTGACAAGTTATCCGTACCCGGCCGGAGGTTCCTTTATGGAACTGACAAGTACGATCTTCGATGCTCTGTATGTGATCTATTAGCACTAACAAATGAACTACGTATGATCAAGCATGAATTTTGATTTCTGTATATTAATTGAACAAGAATACGAATATGAATCTATTCTATGTACAAACTTAGTTATGGGACATCATTCATTTAACCTTTTACCCTGTTATTATTCACTGGACTCCCACTCACTATTTATATTATGTATATAGGTGATCAAGTGCGTGACCAGGCTCAGAGTTAAGGACCTAGCGTCTCAGTTTTTGTCAGCCAACCTTTGTGCCTCCCGAGGAGGTTCCGGATTAAGTCAAGTCTTGTAGCTGTGTTATTATGAATGTATAAGACTTTGTTTCTTTTGCTCTACAAACAAGTTTTTCTATTTTTATATACATGAAGTGACGTGTAAATATTGTATCTTTTGACGTCACTCATAAGTTTATGAAAGTTTAAGATTATTTGTCCTATGTATGTCTTCACAGCTCGATGGACTATGTATATTTTATGTATTTGCTTTCGTAGCCCCTAATTATATATTATTATGATAAGAGGCCTTTGGTAATCCAAGGATTACTGGCCGGTTACGATGCTAAACCCAATATGGGCGGGTTTCGGTCGTGACAGAGTGGTATCAGAGCACGTGTTCTACCACACTCACGAGTCCATATAAGCTTAGGATGTCCTAGTAAGAAGTAGGGGCATTCCATCTGCATGTGTAAGTGTGTGTTTATTGAAAGTGAAAGCATAAATCTGATTATGATCACATGATATTGAAACAAATGATCTGAATATTGTAAAAGGACTATTTGCCTATGTTTATGATATTCTGTTTACCTATAGCAAACAAAAAATACAAGAAGTGATGGAACAACTGAATCATCTAAGGCTCAAATAAGTCACATGGAACAAATGCTTGCAGCTTTAACTGAAGCAATGACTTAACAACAACAGAGGCAACAACCCTTACCTCCCCCGCCGGTCTAGGTTGAGCCGGATAACAATGAAACCGACCTTTTTGGGTGGCATTGAATTGTTAAAAGCAAAAACATGGTTACTTGAAATGGAGAAACTATTTGAGGTATTCCCTTGTTCTGAAATTCAAAAAGTCCTTCTGGCTACCTAAACTTTGAAAGATGAAGCCTGGAGGTGGTGGTTGCTAATCCGAAACAGTAATGGAAATATGACGTGGGCACAATTTAATGCGATCTTCTAAAATAAATACTTCCCTCAGTGTTTTCGGGATCGGAAAGTTTCTGAATTCCAAGAACTTAAACAAGGTGGGATGTCCGTAGCTGAGTATGAGGCCAAATTTATTGAATTAGCTCGATTTGCTCCACATATGGTGGATACTGATTACAAGAAGGCACAAAAATTTGAAGGCGGACTGGATATGGAAGTGTTTGACCGAGTAGGCATCTTGAAATTGCCTACTTATGTAGAAGTTTTAGACAGAGCAATTATGGTGGAAGCCACAATAGCAACAATGAAACAAACCAAGGCATCAACAACAGAATGGAGAAGCAAAAGATCCGGGTCTAATTTTTAGAAGGGTCGTTCCTTCTTCGCAAACAAAAAGCAAAATATTAGATCTTCAAGCAGCTTAAGCCAAAGTAGTGGGTCTATGCCAATCTGTTCAGAATGTGGAAGGAAACATAAAGGCATGTGTCATCGTGCATCGGGCGCGTGTTTTCGGTGTGGCAAAACCGGTCATATAATTAAGGACTGTCCAATGAGGTTCGACAATGCTAACCATTCTACAGCAAGTTCAGCCGGATCTGCTCCTGTAACCAGAACCAATGCAAGAACTAATGCCAGGAATAACACTAGGAATGAAACACTAAGGCAAGGGAGAGTGTTTGCTCTAGTACCCGAGGATGTACAGAATGTTGAGCCAGTAGTGTTAGGTATAATCTCTATTTGTACATAGAATGCCTGATTGATTCTAGTTCTACGCATTCATTTGTATCACATGCTTTTTCCTAGAAGTTGGCTAGATCATTAGAACCTACGAATTGTATACAAACTATGTCTATACCATTGGGAAGTTCTATGATGTGCACTTATGTATATCCTGCATGTGATGTTTTGATTGATGATATGACATTGTACGTTGATTTGCTACCTTTGAGCATTGACCATTTGATTGTATATGTAATAACCAGATCCTCTTCTATGATTTGCATCTCTAGTTATATGAGTAATTACTTGTTTAATGTGAAATACCATGTGGAGTTATGCTTACATATACGAATTATTTAATTATGTCATTCTATCTGTGGGTTATTGGAGAAAATCTGTTAAAATTAGAACGTTTGAACTTGAAATTGAAAGCCTTAGAGGCACGATAACCGAAATTGACTTTACGGTTATGATCAACATGATTTCTAGGGCATAATATGAAGTTTTGTAGAAATGTGATTCGTAATGAATTAAAGTGATTTAATTGGGCTAGTCTTATATAAGCCTATGATATAAGAGATTCAAGGCGACACTTAGCATCAAAAACAAATATAAACTATCTCATGGAGGAGACTAAAAGAAGAGAAAGAAGAGAGTAATTAGGGCTTGGGAATTGAAGGGTTTTGGCTAGAAGATTCAAAGAATAGAGGACAAGGTATGTGTAATCTAACTCAAATACCCTAAATTTCACTCCAATTGTTTTGTATCAAGCTTGAGGACGATGTTCTCCACTTATTTAACTTGGGATTTTTGAGCTACTCACTTTGATTGGTAAATATCCATGGAAGACATCAAGATCCATTGTCTTGATCTAGTTGAGGGTTGATTCTTGTGTTAGATAATATTTGGTCATTGCACATATGTTTGTATCTACTTTGTTTAATCATGAAAAGATGAAAAAAAAATATGATTACAAAATTGTATAAATTGCTTAAGGTGAATTATGATCTATTTATGTATGAATCCTTGTTTGTCATGTTCACATGATATGATATTGAGAAGGTGTTACTTATATTTTCCTTTAGAAATGCCTTGGAAAGTTTGACTTGGATGGAATTTCGAACTGCCCAAAACAAGGTATACGACCACACGTGCAGGGCTCATGGCCGCACGTGCAGGAGGCACAGCCGCACGTGTGGGGCTTACAGCCGCCCGTGCAGAAAACAAGGGAGAAAGATTGGGCTACACTGCAATAAAAGCACATGCTGCCCGCACATGCGGCGCACCTGCCCGTACGTGCGGTGCGGACTTCCGCACGTACGGCCCAAGCTAAAAAATTCTATAATTTTCTTTCATTCTTTTCGACTCTCTGAATGCGTTATTATGGCCATTTGATGTTCCTATAATGCATTAAATTATATGGAGTTTAACTAATCGGATAATTGAGAAATAAGAAGAAGCTAAGAAAAAGGTGGTGTACTTACGAGTCATGTGCTGTGTGTAGGGCACATACATGAGGGGACCATCGTTCACCCGCATCACTGTGAGTGATAGTAGCATAATGTCATGTCCCATTCATGCATTATATTCATATGTGTGGTTCAATATCTTATTCACCCATTTGGTAAATAACTTATGCTATAAGAGTTATGTTTGATATATGTTTGATATATGTTTGAACTTTGGCACATGAGATATGGACTCGAGGTCATTCTGATTGCTATTATGATGGGCCCAAGGCCGTATTGCTAAACTAATGAACCTAAGGTCGTTTTGTATTCTGTTGGGCCCGAGGCCGTTTTACTATTATAATGGGCCTAAGACCGTTCTGTACTATGTTGGGCCTAAGGTTGTTCTATCTTATGTAGGCCCGAGGCTATTCGTAAAAAGAAATATGAATAAGTCCAACCTGTGATTTATGAATATGCACTGTTAGATTATGCTCGGACCTTTAATCTGTTCGTATTACTATCATTCACTGGGCTTTGCTCACTTCATTTTCTTTTGTGGATGTTTTGTAGGTAACCAGCTTGCGGAGCCACTGTAGGTCAGCCAGGAGTCCTTTAGTGAACCGTTTTGCTGAGTCGCCCAAAGTGACTTTTTTTTTTAATTTTGGAAAATCTGTATGTTGGCACGTTTTGTTGGAATTAGAAGGAATAGATATATGTAAATATGCTTTGGCATTACCTAACCTTTGGGCAATTACCTTCTCCACATAATCAGTAATGTAAATGGTGTATGAAATGTCATGTACTTATGTATAGTAATGTATTACGATCTTGGCATGTAGTCACAGCTCAATGAATGTTTTATTCTATTATTTTGATTCTACTCTGGCCCTAATATTGAGTAAAATTTATTATAGCAAAGTTGAGGCCTTAAGTTAGGCCGGTCACATCCAAACTTTTAGGGGCAGGTTTAGGTCATGACAGTTAGTATCAGAGCACGAGTTGCTACATCACACACGAGTTCATTGAGCTTTAGAGCATCTAGAAAAGACTTAAGTTAGATGCATGTGACTTTTGTGCATACAAAATGATATGTAGCAGCTAGAATGTATATGCAATAATCACGGATATATATATATATTGGTAATGATCATGATCCATGCCTACTTGTGCATTTTTGTGTGTATTATAACTAATCGTTATGTAGATCATGGTGAGGATGAAAACGGATGATCCGGAAGATTCTACCTTCGTACGGTTGGACACAATAGATAGAATGATTAAAGAGATGGAAAAAACCTTGAGGCAACAACAGCAACAACAACAACCACCACACCAGTACCTGTACCACCACCAAAGGTACAAGATCACCAGGCTGAGGACTGAACAATTACGCTCACGAAGGAATTCAAGAAGATGAAACTGCCCTCGTTCAAAGGGGAAATTGAACAAATGAAAGCAGAAGTGTGGGTGTTGGGTATGGAAAAGTATTCGAGGTTTTTCCTTGTGCTGAGGCCCAAAAAGTACAATTCGGTGCCTTCACTCTTGAAAATGAAGCACGGAGGTGGCGGATGCTCACAAGAACTATACACCAAGGATTGACATGGGCTAGATTTTTGGAATTGTTTTATGAAAAATATTTTCCCCAATGTATGCGAGACAAGAAAGTGACCGAGTTTGAGACCTTGAGACAAGGGAACAAAACTGTTGCAGAGTATGAGGCTCAATTTTCCAAGTTGGCCCATTTTGCACCCCATATGGTGGATACAGACTACAAGAAGGCAAGAAAGTTTGAAGGTGGATTACGAACTGCTATTCTCGACCGGATTAATGTGCTGAAATTACCTACGTATGTTGATGTGTTGGAAAGGGCAGTAATCGCTGAGGGTAATATTGCCACTCAAAGCCGGGTCTCAGTGTGGAAAGAGAAGAGACAAAATACCCAAGTCACCAGGGGCTCAGTGGCACCATCGAGTAAGAAGCTGAATTCGGGAACCTCTAGCACATCCGCCTCTACCTGTGACTCTGCACCAATTTGTCCGAATTGTGGAAAAAGACACCGTGGGATTTGTTATCGGGTAACAAGGGCATGCTTCAAGTGTGGCAAGACAGGTCATTTGGTCAGAGAATGCCCACAAAAAGATCGACAGAATGGGAATAAAACCACCACAAGTTCAGTCGGATCAACTCCTACTCCAACTACAAAGACAGCTACGAAACACACCAATACTGAAGATACTGCTAAGCAGAAAAGGGCATTTGCGTTAATTCTGGGGGACGTGCAAAATACCGAGACTGTGGTATCAGGTACATTTTCTGTTAATGGTTATTCCGCACGTGTTATTTGATTCGGGCTCTACCCACTCCTTTGTATCAAAAGCTTTTGCTAGTCATTTGAATAGACCTATGGAACCGCTACCTTATGTTTTGTGTGTATCCTCATCGTCGGGGGAGTCTATGGTGTGTACGTCTAGTTATTGTGCATGTAAACTTCTAATTGGGGATATTCAGGTAGATGCCAATTTATTACCTCTTGACATGGCTTACTTTGACATAATTCTGGGGATGGATTGGTTAAGCGAATGTCATACGACTATTGATTGTATGTTGAAACAAGTTACCTTTCAACCCCCAGGACAGCCTAAGTCTATTTTCAAGGGGCTGTGGGTGATTTCCTCACCTTATCTGATTTTTGCAATAAAGGTGTGTAAGTTATTACAAAAGGGTTGTCAGAGGTATTTATGTAGTATTTTGGGTGAACAACCAGTGGATGGGGGCATTGATGCAATTCCAATTGTTCAGGATTTTCAGGATGCTTTTCCAGAAGAGTTACCGGGAGAATTAATTGATCGTGAAATTGAGTTTACAATTGATATAGTGTCAGGAACTCAGCCTATTTCCAAGACCCCTTATAGAATGTCACCCGCTAAAATGAAAGAGTTGAAGTTCCAATTTCAAGATCTCCTCGACAAAGGATTTATTCGCCCAAGCACTTCTCTTGGGGCGCACTAGTCCTTTTTGTAAAAAAGAACGATGGGACCCTTCGGTTGTGTGTGGGTTATAAAGAGCTCAACAAAGTAACCATAAAGAATATGTATCCTCTGCCCAGGATCGATGATTTGTTTGATCAGTTACGGAGTGCACAAGTCTTCTCTAAAATAGATTTGCGATCTGGGTATCATCAACTAAAGATTAACGCTGAAGATATCGAGAAAACTGTCTTCCAGACCCGTTATGGACATTATGAATTTTTAGTTATGCCATTTGGGGTCACCAATGCGCCAGCAGCCTTCATGGACCAAATGAACCAAGTTTGTAAGCCCTACCTAGATGACTTTGTAGTTGTGTTCATTGATGACATCCTCATCTACTCAATCAGTATGGAAGCCCAAGAGAACCACCTACGGTTAATTCTTCAGACTCTTCGGGATAAGAAACTGTATGCAAAATTGAAGAAATGTGAATTTTGGTTACATGGAGTGGGATTTTTGGGTCATGTCATAACAAAAGAGGGTGTTTCTGTCGACCCACACAAAATTGAAGCTATTGTGAATTGGCCAACTCCTACCAATGTAACCGAGGTACGTAGCTTCTTGGGGTTTGCCGGGTACTACCGAAGATTTGTTAAAGATTTTTCCAAAATTGCTGTGCCACTTACTCAGTTAACTCAGAAAGGTGTCTTGTTTGAATGGTCAGAACAAAGAGAATTTGCCTTTTAGGAGTTGAAAATGAGGTTAACTACAGCACCTGTTCTTGCCTTGCCATCTGGCACCAAAGGATTTGTGATCTATAGTGATGCTTCTTACAAAGGGTTGGGTTGTATACTTATGCAGAATGGAAGGGTCATCGCATATGCCTCACAACAACTTAAACCTCATGAAAAGAACTATCCCACGCATGATCTTGAGCTAGCTGCAGTGGTTTTTGCTTTAAAAATATGGCGGCATTATTTGTACGGAACTACTTGTGAAGTTTACACCGATCACAAGAACCTCAAGTATTTCTTCACCCAAAAGGAGCTAAATATGTGGCAGAGACAGTGGTTGGAGCTCATTAAAGACTATGACCTACAAATCCATTACCATCCCGGTAAAGCTAACACGGTGGCAGATGCCTTTAGCCGAAAGGGTGCAAGGAATTTAGCGAGTTTACTCACGGGGCAAAAGGAGTTATTACATGATTTGGAAAGAATAAATGTGGGAATTGTGTTGCATGGCCAAAATGCGATAGTAGCAGCGGTATCAGCTCAACCGACATTTATGGAAAAAATCAAGCAACGGCAACTAGAAGATGAATTCCTACAGAAAATTTGTGATGAAATGGAAACAAGGCCAAAGCCCGGGTTCACGATTGAGAATTCAGTACTGAAATTTCAAGGTAGGTCGTGTGTTCCAAATGTGCTAGAAATCAAGAGAAGAATTATGGAGGAAACACATAACTCCAAATTTGCAATGCATCCTGGTAATACGAAAATGTATCAAGATCTGAGGCAGAATTTTTGGTGGCCTGGTATGAAGAGGGAAATTGTAGAATTCGTGTCAAGGAGTTTGCAATGTCAACAGGTAAAAGTGAAGCACCAGAGACCGGCGGGTTTACTTCAACTCCTCCTAATCCCGGAATGGAAATGGGAACATTTAACCATGGATGTTATTGTGAGTTTACTGGGGACTCCTCGGGGCATGAATTCCATATGGGTGATTGTTGATAGACTAACTAAGTCAGGCCATTTTCTACCTGTAAAGACTCAATACAACGCAGACAAGCTAGCTACCATATAAATGGATGAAATTGTACGACTACACGGTGTCCTAGTTTCAATCATATCCGATAGAGATCCAAAGTTTGCATCAAGATTTCGGCAAAGTTTGCAGGATGCTTTGGGAACAAAATTGAAATTTATTACAGCCTTCCACCCTCAAACAGATGGACAATCCAAGAGAACCATACAAACATTGGAAGACATGCTTCGGATGTGTGCTTTGGACTTCAAAGGAAGTTAGGAAACTCATCTACCGTTGACAGAATTTGCATACAACAACAGTTACCACTCAAGCATAGGAATGGCACCTTATGAAGCTCTATATGGAAAGAAATGTCGCTCTCCCATGTGCTGGACTGAAGGCGGTGACAAATCATTCTTTGGACCGAAGATTGTTTGATTGACAACAGAGAATTAAAATTATCCAGGAAAGGCTAAAAACCGCGCAGAGAAGACAAAAAAGTTATGCAGATCACCGGCAAAGGGATTTAGAATTTGAAGTGGGTAATCATGTTTTTGTGAAAGTCACACCAATAAAGGGCCACTCAAGATTTGGTAAAAAAAGTAAGTTAGCACCCCGATACGTTGGTCCGTTTCAAATCCTGGAAAGGGTAGGTCCAGCAGCCTATCGTGTAGCTCTTCCGCCTAATATGGAACAAGTGCATGACGTGTTCATGTATCAATGTTACGAAGTTATCTTCAAGATCCTTCCTATGTGATAGACTATCAACAAATTACCTTGGATGATAAATTGATGTATGAGGAGAAACCAATTCAGATTTTTGATCAACAGATGAAGCAATTACGAAATAAAGTGGTCCTTATGGTGAAAGTGGAGTGGCAGGAACATTATGGGAAAGAAGCGACTTGGGAGAGAGAAGAGGATATGAGACAGCGGTATCCCGAATTATTTTCAACCTAAGGTAAAACAAGTTTGGGGGACCAAACTTATTATAAGGGGAGAGGGGAGAGGGGAGAGTGTAATAACCCAACCCTCTTATATGCTTTACATCTCTAGTTATACGAGTAATTACCTGTTTAATGTGAAATTCCATGTGGAGTTGTGCTTACATATACGAATTATTTAATTATGCCATTCTATCTGTGGGTTATTGGAGAAAATCTGTTAAAATTAGACTGTTTGAACTTGAAATTGAAAGCCTTAGAGGCGCGATAACCCGAAATTGACTTTACGGTTATGATCAACATGATTTTTAGGCATAATATGAAGTTTTGTAGAAATTTGATTCGTAATGAATTAAAGTGATTTAATTGGGCTAGCCTTATATAAGCCTATGATACAAGAGATTCAAGGCAACACTTAGCATCAAAAACAAATATCAAAAACAAATATAAACTATCTCCTGGAGGAGACAAAAAGAAGAGAAAGAAGAGAGCAATTAGGGGTTGGGAATTGAAGGGTTTTGGCTAGAAGATTCAAAGAATAGAGGATAAGGTATGTGTAATCTAACTCAAATACCCTAAATTTCACTCCAATTGTTTTGTATCAAGCTTGAGGACGATGTTCTCCACTTATTTAACTTGGGGTTTTTGAGCTACTCACTTTGATTGGTAAATATCCATGGAAGACATCATGATCCATTGTCTTGATCTAGTTGAGGACAAAAAGAAGAAAAAGAAGAGAGCAATTAGGGGTTGGGAATTGAAGGGTTTTGGCTAGAAGATTCAAAGAATAGAGGGCAAGGTATGTGTAATCTAACTCAAATACCCTAAATTTCACTCCAATTGTTTTGTATCAAGCTTGAGGACGATGTTCTCCACTTATTTAACTTGGGGTTTTTGAGCTACTCACTTTGATTGGTAAATATCCATGGAAGACATTAAGATCCATTGTCTTGATCTAGTTGAGGATTGATTCTTGTGTTAGATAATCTTTGGTCTTCGCACATATGTTTGTATTTACTTTACTTAATCATGAAAAGATGAAAAGAAATATGATTATAAAATTGTATAAATTTCTTAAGGTGAATTATGATATATTTATGTATGAATCCTTGTTTGTTATGTTCACATAATATGATATTGAGAAGGTGTTACTTATATTTGCCCTTAGAAATGCCTTGGAAAGTTTGACTTGGATGGAGTTTTGGACTGCCCAAAACAGGGTATACGACCGCACGTGCGAGGCTCATGGCCGCACGTGCGGAAGGCACAACCGCACGTACGGGGAGCAAGATTGGGCTACACTGCAATAAAAGTACGTGTAGTGGGGACTTCCGCACGTGCGGCCCAAACTGAAAAATTTTGTAATTTTCTTTCGCTCTTTTCGACCCTCTGAATGCGTTATTATGGCCATTGGATGTTCCTATAATGCATTAAATTATATGGAGTTTAATGAATCGAATAATTGAGAAATAAGAAGAAACTAAGAAAAATGTGATATACTTACGAGTTGTGTGCGGTGTGTAGGGCACATACATGAGGGGACCATCGTTCACCCACATCACTGTGAGTGATAGTAGCGTAATGTCATGTCCCATTCATGCATTATATTCATATGTGTGGTTCGATAGCTTATTCACCCATTTGGTAAATATCTTTTGTTATAAGAGTTATGTTTGATATATGTTTGAGCTTTGGCACATGAGATATGGACTCGAGGTCGTTCTGATTGCTATTATGATGGGCCAAGGCCGTTTTGCTAAACTAATGGACCTAAGGTCGTTTTGTATTCTGTTGGGCCCGAGGCCATTTTGCTATTATAATGGGCCTAAGGCCGTTCTGTCTTATGCGGGCCCGAGGCTATTCATAAAAAGAAATATGAATAATTCCAACCTGTGATTTATGAATATGCATTGTTAGATTATGCTCGGACCCTTAATATGTTCATATTACTATCATTCACTATGCCTTGCTCACTTCATTTTCTTTTGTGGATGTTTTGTAGGTAATCAGCTCACGGAGCCACCGTAGGTCAGCCAGGAGTCATTTACTGAACCATTTTGCTGAGTCGCCAGAAGTGACTCTTTTGTTTAATTTTGGAAAATCTGTATGTTGGCACGTTTTGTTGGAATTAGAAGGAATAGATATATGTAAATATGCTTTGGAATTACCTAACCTTTGGGCGATTCCCTTCTCCACATAATCAGTAATGTAAATGGTGTATGAAATGTCATGTACTTATGTATGGTAATGTATTAAGATCTTGGCATGTAGTCACAGTTCAATGAATGTTTTATTCTATTATTTTGCTTCCGTTCTGGCCCTAATATTGAATAAAATTTATTATAGCAAAGTTGAGGCCTTAAGTTAGGCCGGTCACATCCAAACTTTTAGGGGCAGGTTTGCGTCGTGACAATATATTGGGCATAGATTGGTTGTCGAAATATTGTGCCACTATTGATTGTGTGAATAAAACCATTACGTTTAAACCACCTGGTATGCCTAAGTTTGTTTTCACTGGGAATGGGTTAGTTCCTCCACCATACTTGATTTCATTTATGAAAGTCGGAAAATTATTAAGAAAAGGTTGTCGGGGTTACTTGTGCAATGTAATGACTGTATCTTCAGATAGTACTAGCGTGGAAACTATTCTTGTGGTTTATGAATTTCCTGATGTGTTTCCTAATGACCTACCCGGAAACCTAATTGATAAGAAAATTGAGTTTACCATTGATGTAGTACCAGGAACACAACCTATCTCTAAAACTCCATTTAGAATGTCGATTTCTGAACAGAAAGAATTAAAAGTTCAACTCCGAGAACTCTTAGACAAGAAATTCATCCGTCCGAGTACCTCACCTTGGGGATCCCCAGTGTTGTTTGTTAAAAAGAGAGACGGATCTTTGAGACTATACATTGACTATCGTTGGTTGAATAAAGTAACCGTGAAGAAAAAATATCCATTACCCCGAATAGATGACCTATTTGACCAACTCCAGGGAGCCCAAGTATTTTCTAAAATTGACCTTAGATCCGGGTATGACTAGTTAAAGGTCAAGGCAGAAGACATAAAGAAAACTGCATTCAAAACTAGGTATGGACATTATGAATTTTTGGTAATGCCATTTGGGGTAACCAATGCACCTGCAGCGTTTATGGATTTAATAAATAAGGTGTTCAAACAATTCCTGGATGAATTTATTGTTGTCTTTATTGATGATATATTGATTTACTCCAAAAGCAGGGAAGAACATGAGAATCATTTGAGAACTGCCTTACAAATCTTGAGGGAAAAGAAGTTATATGCAAAATTTTCCAAATATGAATTTTGGCTGGACAACGTAGCCTTTCTAGGCCATGTAATCAACAGGGATAGCATATCGATAGAAGAAGACATAAAGAAAACTGCATTCAAAACTAGGTATGGACACTATGAATTTTTGGTAATGCCATTTGGGGTAACCAATGCACCTGCAGCGTTCATGGATTTAATGAATAAGGTGTTCAAACAATTCCTAGATGAATTTATTGTTGTCTTTATTGATGATATATTGATTTACTCCAAAAGCAGGGAAGAACATGAGAATCATTTGAGAACTGCCTTACAAATCTTGAGGGAAAAGAAGTTATATGCAAAATTTTCCAAATATGAATTTTGGCTGGACAACGTAGCCTTTCTAGGCCATGTAATCAACAGGGATAGCATATCGATAGACCCACAGAAAATTGAAGCTATTGTGGATTGACCTAAATCGACGGATGTGTCAGAAGTTAGAAGTTTTCTGGGACTTGCAGGCTATTATCGCAGATTTGTGAAAGAATTTTCAAAACTTGCTATGCCATTGACCCAGTAAACCTAGAAAAATGTATCATTTGATTGGAATGATCAAAGAGAGTTTTCCTTTCAAGAGTTGAAGACCAGATTAGTAACTACACCGATTTTGACTTTCCCTAATAGTACTAATGGGTTTCAGATTTACGGTGATGCATCCTACAAAGGTTTGGATTGTGTATTAATGCAAAATGGAAAGGTAATTGCTTATGCTTCTCGACAACTCCGACCACATGAAAAGAATTACTCGACTCATAATCTTGAACTGGCGGCTGTGGTGTTTGCTTTGAAAATTTGGCAACATTATTTGTATGGTGTGACTTGCGAGGTGTACACCAACCATGAAAATTTGAAATACTTCTTTACACAGAAAAAACTAAACATGAAACAGAGAAGATGGTTGGAATTGATCAAAGACTATGATCTACATATTTTATATCATCCGAGAAAAGCTAATACTATGGTAGATGCCTTAAGTAGAAAGTCAATAGGAAATTTGTCATGTTTGTTTACTGGTCAGAAAAAATTACTATGTGACTTGGAAAAGGATGAGATTGAAGTTGTACTGCGATAACAAGGTGGAATCTTAACTGCTATCTCTCCCCAGCCTGCAATCATCGAAGAAATTAAAGAGAAACAATTGCAAGATGAGTTCTTGAAAAAGATTGTGAATGAAATTGACTCAAAACCAAGGCCCGTGTTTGTATTTGAAAACAATGTGTCGAAATTTTAGAGTCGTCTTTGTGTGCCGAATTGTTCTAATTTAAGGAAACGTATCATGACAGAAGCTCACAACTCCAAATTTTCCATGCATCTGGAAAACACAAAGATGTATCATGATTTAAAATAGAATTTCTGGTGGCCTAGAATGAAGAAGAGCATTGCAGATTTTGTAGTCCAATGTTTGTATTGCCAACAAGTCAAAACTGAACATCAACAACCCGTTGGTTTATTACAGCTACTTCCAATACCGGAATGGAAATGGGAGCACATTACCATGGACTTCATCATGGGATTGCCTTGCTCTTCTCGAGGTATGGATTCTATTTGGGTTATTGTTGATCGTCTAACTAAATCTCCTCACTTTTTACCTGTCAAATCTTTGTATAATGCGGATAAGTTGGCTAATTTGTATGTCAATGAGATTGTAAAATTACACAGAATTCTATTGTCCATAGTGTCTAACAGAGATCCCAAGTTTACTTCAAGATTCTGGCAGAGTTTGCAACAGGCCTTTAGGACTGAATTGAGATTAAGTAGTACTTATCACCCACAGACAGATGGCCAATCAGAACGGACCATTCAAACATTGTAGGACTTGTTACAGATGTGTGTGTTAGACTTTCAAGGCAACTGGGAGACTTACCTTCCTCTGGATGAGTTTGTGTATAACAATAGCTACCACTCAAGTATTAGTATGGCCCCATATGAAGCTTTGTATGATAGGAAATGTCATTCTCCGATCTGTTGGGCCGAGGTAAGTGACAGACCTTTATTGGGATCGGAACTGGTACAAGAAACAACTGAAAATGTGAAATTGATTCGACAAAAACTGAAAACTGCACAAAGTCGCCAGAAGAGCTATGCTGATGTCCAAAGAAGAGACAAGGAATATGAAGTCGGGGACTACGTATTTATCAAAGTGACTCCAATGAAAGGCCAGACACGGTTTGGCGTGAAAGGCAAATTGGCACCAAGATATGTTGGACCCTATGAAATCCTTAAGAAGATTAATTCAGTGGCGTATCGGGTGGCTTTACTACCAGTCATGGAACATATGCACAATATATTTCATATCTCTATGCTTCGAGATTATTTGAGAGATCCACTACATATGATTGAGCCGACCCATGTACTTCTAAAAGATGATTATACATCCGATGAAAGGCCAATGCAAATTGTGAACCGCCGAATTAAAAGATTGAGAAACAAGGAAATTCTATTAGTGAAGGTTGATTGGCAGAATCATGGAGGAACTTATGCAACTTGGGAGACAGAAGAAGACATGATGAGAAGATACCTTGAGTTGTTTCCTTTGAATACGGTGTTCTTCCAGAATGAAAGTAACTCGAGTTTGAAGGACCAAACTCTTTAAGGGGGGAAGACTGTAACAACCCGACCCATGATTAATGTTAATCCATGCTTAATTATGTCTAATAAGTAGTTAAAGTGAAATTTTGCATCATTTGTTGCCTTATATGTGTTTATATATGTTTAACATGGAAAGATCTGTTCATGTTTCCGTTTCGGTTTGCGAATTAAAAGCCTTATCGGCATCCAATTCAAAAATTGACTTGACTTATGTGTTAATTGAAATTTTTAGAATTTTATAGTAAGTTTAATTGAAATTCGATTAGGAATGATTAAATTGGATTAATTTAATGCCCATTTGATTAGCTTTAATGAACCACCACTAGGTAAGCCTATATAAGGCCACCCTCATCACCTCTTTTACACTTTACACTCTCATTCACTTATATCTTTGAACTCAAACGTAGGGGAGAGAGATAGAGAGAGAAGGAATTGAGATCAAGAGCTTGAAAAGAGAGATTTGCTACGAATTGTTGAAGAATAGGAGTGAGTTTGGAGATTGAAGCTTTTACACTTATGAATCTAGCACTCTAGGTAAGAATTCTAGTCTTTGGCCTTGTAAAGTAGTTGATTAATGCATGGAAACAAGTGAATTAGGTGAATTCACAAGGCAATTGAGCTAGAATTGAAGAAAGTTAAGTCATTCCATATCATAGCATTTTGAGTTTGAATTTCAAACAAATCCCCCATACATGTGTCTATCTTGACTTTGTTTTGAGAATTCATCACATTTCTTACCATTTGACCTTAATTGATCATGTTTTGAAAAGCCTTAGTTCAAGAAATTTACATGCATGTCATATCTACATTATGTTTTCATAATTCAAGTTTGAGTTTGCTCAATTGTCAAGCTTAGGGGCCTTGATTTCATGAAATGATCCTTCATTCTTAATAATTTTCAAGTTTAGACATGTTTCCTTGAGTTTTGGCCCAAAAGAATAAGATTTGTGGTTTTGAAATTGAGTTTTAAAGCTTGGAAGCAATTCTAGAAATTTCATAATTCTACTCCTACGTTCAAGCAAAGGAATCCACGCTCTAGCGACCACTCTAAGTGTATGTACTTCCGCTAGAGCGGCCAGAAGGCCGCTCAAGCATGAAATGCATGCTCCCAGAAGTTCTTAATGTTTTGTAGACCGCTCAAACGACAAAAGTTGCGCTTGAGCGAGGGCATGTCTCTCACGCTCGAGCGAGCATCGGGCGAAAAAATCAAACAACCAGCACTTTTGCAAAAGTTTATAGACCGCTCGAGCAACCACTCACATTTTGCATGTCCGCTCGAGCGTAGGAAGTTACGTTCGAGCAAGGACCCTGTTTTCAGCAATTTTTGTTAAGTGTTTTCAAATGCATTTTCGCACCCTCGTTTCATCCTAGGCATTCGTAGGCCAAGATTAAGACACCATAATGAGGGTAAAGAAGTAGAAACACACCAAAACAAAAAAGAACTAAGTTAATGACTTCGGGTGTGTAATTTAGCATGTATTCGTTCTGTATCTATGTAGGTCACACGCCACAAAATCTCTGATTTGCTTACTTTGTCCATTTACTTGGAGCCATCTGTTATCTGTGAGTAATAACTTAGTAAACCTATGTTCAAGTTAAATTATTTTCTATATATGGAATAAGATCTGTTCTATGAAATGCCATGTTTTATACTATGAATGATTGTCCAACTTTAACAAATGTTTGTGATATTTATGCTATGATTCAAGTATGCTATTTGTTCTCGGACCGGAGGTTCCTTATGGAACTAACAAGTTATCTGTTCCCGACTGGAGGTTCCTTATGGAACTAACAAGTTATATGTTTCTAGTCCGGAGGTTCCATTATGGAACTAACAAGTTATCTGTACCTAGCCGGAGGTTCCTTTATGGAGCTGACAAGTATGATCTTCGATGCTTTGTATGTGATCTATTAGCGCTAACGGATGAACTACATATGATCAAGCATGAATTCTGATTTTTGTATATGAATTGAACAAGAATAAGAATATAAATCTATTTTATGTGCAAACTTAGTTATGGGACATCATTCATTTAACCCTTTACTCTGTTATTATTCACTAGGTTCCCGCTCACTATTTATATTATGTATGTAGGTGATCAAACACGTGACCAGGCTCAGAGTTGAGGACCTAGCGTCTCAGTTTTTGTCAGCCAACCTTTGTGCCTCCCGAGGAGGTTCCGGATTAAGTCAAGTCTTGTGGCTGTGCTATTATGAAAGTATAAGACTTTGTTTTTTTTGCTCCACGAACAAGTTTTTCTATTTTTATATACATAAAGTGACATGTAAATATTGTATCTTTTGACGTCACTCGTAAGTTTATGAAAGTTTAAGATTATTTGTCCCATGTATGTCTTCACAGCTCGATGGACTATGTATATTTTATGTATTTGCTTCTGCGGCCCCTAATTATATATTATTATGTTAAGAGGCCTTTGGTAATCCAAGGATTACTGGCCGGTTATGACGCTAAACCCATAGAGGCGGGTTTGGGTCGTGACAGAAGCCTTGGCCCTCCACCTTGTCTTGAATTCTGAAAAGCCCTCCTTTGGCTCCTGGCGCGTTCCCTCAAGATTAGGGGTGAGCAGCGGATATACCGATCCGCCAAAACCGACCGAACCGAACCGATCCGCCACATTTTGGATGGATGCGTGATGACGAGCGGACGGTTGTGGATTGATTTTCTCCAATCTGTCAATTTGGCGGACGGGCAACCGAACCGCCAAACCGCGAGCACCTCTAATAATTTATAAGACTTTATGTTTTCAATTTGTAAATATTTTGTTTGTGTTTTCAATTGAAAAAGAGTTTAAATATTCTGTTGAAAAAAAATTTCAACTTGAATATATTTTTTGAATTGAAAAAAATTAGCGTATTGTTTATCTACATTTTTTGGTTTTTAAATTTAACTCTAAAAATAATAAATAGAAAATATGATATATGCTGGTTCGTTTTTGTTTTCAAAAACATATATAGATGTAACAATACAGAGACATACAATCTTTACTACTGCTATGTTCATGGTTTTGGTGGTTTGAATTGTTATTATATTTTAAGAACCACAGATTGTAATACTTTATGTGGATGAATCATGTTGTGATTGTAATATGTGGATGAGCCATGCAGTAATTGTGATATTCTAAAGTTTCAAACTTTCTTTTTTTGGATAAGACATACAGTGATTGTAATAGTTTTTTAAGTCATTGACTGTAATACTTTCTTTCTTTTTTTTCTTTTTTTTTAAGAAGTGCACATGTTGAATTATGTTGAAAATTTATAAAATCTTAAACTGCCAAACCGATTCGCATCCATCCGCCAAACCGCCAAACCGTTCAATCCACATCTGCCAGATTGGCAGACGGATGCGGATTGATTTTCTCCAATCCGCCAATCTGGCGGACAGATGGCGGATTGGAGGTTTCGTGGCCGCAACCGACCCGCGCTCACCCCTACTCAAGATCATGAGTTGTGACCTCAATTTGCAAATTGTATGAGTATTGTGCAACAAAGGCCTTAACTATTTTCTCCTAACTCTGCTTCACAAAATCCTCTAGCTTTGCATACCATGTAGCGGCCATTCCCGACATAGTCCGGCCAAAGAGTGAGAGCTTCTGTAGTTTGGTCAGGCCCATTGGCCGCAGGATGTCTGAAAACAGCCGAAGATGAACCATGGGGTCTTCAGAGCCATTGAACTGATCGATGTATGGCATTTTGAACCGGTCTGGCAATGTCACTGCAGAGTCGGCATACCTATCTTCTATGTCGGGGATAGAGTTCACACCCTGCGCTCTCTTGAGGAGCTTCTCCAGTTTGTTGACTTTAAGCACAGTCGGGTCAACCTCAAATTCAAATGGAGCCTTAATTGGATACACAGGTGCTTTGGAGGCCTGTGGTGGAATCGGCCTTGCTGAATTGCCCTGATTCTCAACATGGACAGTGGCTCCAAGTGCTGGGATACCTGTAGGAGGTGCATGAGATGCAAAAGCTACTGCCGGCTGTGGCTGTTGTTATTGCAGCCTGTTTATTACCTCAGCCTGTCGTGCTATGACCTCGGCTTGACGAGCAGCGTCTTGCTGCATAGTTTCAACTATTTGTTGAAGGTGGTAGGTTAGATCCTCCACGTTGACTGGGGGATACTGTGCCAATGGAATGGGTGAGTGATCTCGTACTGAACTGGATGTAGAAAAGTGAGCCTGACTAGAGGTAGGTGAAGTGAGGGGTGATTGCTGGATTGGTGAATTGTGCTTAACTCTCCTCCGTCTAGTAACTGGTGCGAGCGAAGCAAACACAGGCTGTCCCCTACCAAGATCGCCAGATCTGTAAAGCCTCTTGATTCGGGTCCAGAGCGCTTGGGGCATATTCAAACTGTCTGAAGCTATGATGTTATACTACCTAGCAAAAAATAAATAAAGCAAAAGGAAAGTAGTAATCAAAAACCGCACAGCACCTCAGCTCAGATGTTATCAACACACAGATGTAATCAAAGCTGTAGAACTGCACTCAACACTGAATTATACCCTCAAAACTAATACCCAACTTACAACTGATACACACATTCTTGTACCGTTTTACTGTAAAGCACATACCAGTTAAGTAAGAACCAAAACACCCTATAAGGGGTAGAGCTACCCTGTCCTAGTTTCGACAGGAACTAGGGTTCACTATTCAAACAAAGCGGTTTTCACGCAATCCTGTATTCGAGTAAGCATCATGTCCTAGTTTGGAACAGTCTCTATGACTTTCGATATGCAACTAGGCCAAATGGTCAAAAAGGGTACCTCAACAAGACTACCTAATATACCTCTCACACCTAACACCAAGAAGTGCAAGGAGGATCAAACGGTACAGCGGTAGTCCAGATCCAAGGGTTGTGTTCCCATCATGGCAGAGCCTGTGACTAGTTAGCCTTTTGGAAAGCTTTTTAGGCAAGCCTCTGGCAAACTATCCAAGAATAGCATAAACATATAAGTGTAGATAAAATTTCATATCATAAATTTCAAGTCAAGTTCTCTAAAATCCCCAGCAGAGTCACCAGAAACTATAGCTCGCCTTTTTCGCGCCCCCTTTCGGAAGTTTGAAAATATGCCTACAGTTCGGACTCCCTCGGTTCTGAATCTAATATCACAAGTGCAATGTGAAATTGATAAACACCAAAGAGTCTAGATCTGACAAATCTTTTGGAAAATCGATTTTGAATCAAATTGCCAAAAATGGACTGCTTTGCTAGATACAGAGTCGCCACCTAAATATTTTGGAAAATTTAGGAAACCCATGACTTGTGCTAAAGGCCACATGTCTGTCATCACCAAGATTGTCTCGGCTCAAGAACTTAGGTACGAGAGGGGAAGGTCATGAATACAACTGAGCATCCGCGCTCGCCCGATCGAAGATCGGTTTCTACTAATCATGATATGAATCTTATGTACATTATATACTCTTGTTCCGATTTATTAGGCTAGCATTACTATGTGATGCGCACACACACAAGTATAGACTAACTTTACAATAATTGGAACATTTCGATTCACGTTTGTTTTTGAAATTGTTTCGAATATGTACCACTTGAAAAAGTGATCGCATATAAACATTACTGAAATTATTCCAATTCAAGCAATAAGCCTTTATCCACAGGTATTCAGTCAGTTTATCAATTAAGCATTTAGCCTCATGGCAAGCATGCTAGACATGGCAACAATCACATTCATGCAATATGCTAAAGTGAGTAAAGACTCACCTAGTACTCCAAGCCAAAAGAAAAATGAGTTAGAAAAAATGCATGATTCCTAACTATGCAACACATGCAATATGCAATTTAAATAGGCTCGGCTACTAAACATGGCATGTGAAACAATTTGATAGCATGCGGTCTAAGCATGTATTCAAAGAAGTATTAAAACGACAATGTAGTTAGAATGATAAATCGAGCCTCGGTGCATGAAATACAAATGGATGCAAACATGAAGTATGCTAATTGAAACATGATGTCCCTAAACTAACCATCATAAGCTAGTAAATAAAAGGGAGAAAGACGTGAGGTTAGAAGACATACACATTATTACAACATTGTGCTCTCACAAAGGAGAGTCTGAATGAACTAAGCTAATTAACCAACTAATTAAAGCTAATCTAATTAAGCTAATTATTACAAAACAAAATGAAGTTAGCTACACTACTTAACTAATTATTTCAACAATTGAATTAACTAACTAGTCTAGTTAACTAACTAATTAAATACAACACTTTACAAAATTAATTAGCTACAACTAATTAATTACAAAAAATATTTAATCTAAATATTTGAACTTTAAACAAGCTTGGAATGCAAAGGATGATCATGCCCGTGCTCGGTTTCCACCCGAAAAGCCATTGTTTTGCTTCCTGAGAGCCTTTGTTATGCAATAGAACACTTACACCTTTGCCCACTTCCAAAATAACTCTGCTTTGTCTGAAGAACACACTGCTGAAATTTGCATCAGTGGCCGGCCGGCCAGTGACGAAGGTTTGTCGGCCATCAAATGTGGTCTGCCGGCCACTGCTGCCCAGTTCTCCTTATTGCAACAGAGGACAAACAGAGCATATACAGGGTATTTCAAGGACCTATTTGCACCACTCACCCCTCCTTTTCATGAACAAATTAGAGGAGTAGCAAGTCCCATCAATGGATGCAATTTCATTGCATGATGGCTCATGAAACCAAGTGTGCAAGTTCAATAAATGCAACAAAACAAGACTCATATCACCTCCATTATCATGGAAGATCAAGGGAAGTAGTGACCTTGGAGACTTGAATCATTTCATCACTAATGAGTATGAAATGGTTCAAGTTTTCATGTGTTCAATTAACGTCCGATTGAACACAATCAAATTATTATCTTGCACCATTTTTAGCATCAATTTTAATTACTTCATTTTGGGTTACCAACCATTCTTTAATCAATTGAGTCCAAAGGGTGAGTTTAAGTCCTCTAATGGAAAGAGGGCTTAAGCCAAGAGTTGTCTTAGGCGTGAAAAAGACATCATATAGTTGGTAATTAACCCCCTAAGGGATTAAACAATTATGCATGACACCTCAATCTCATGCTTTAAACAAACAAGT
Organism: Camellia sinensis; assembly: GCF_004153795.1. Taxonomy (NCBI): domain Eukaryota; kingdom Viridiplantae; phylum Streptophyta; class Magnoliopsida; order Ericales; family Theaceae; genus Camellia; species Camellia sinensis. Next base: position 2,204,014 of record NW_021025200.1, on the reverse strand, counting down.
TATTTGAACCACTTTCAAAGAAAAACAAAAGTCAAGAAAGGAAGGAGGTTGCAGAGATGATTAAGTGTTGAAACTGAGTGAGAAAAGCATAAATAAATGCTATCAACTCAAAGGAGATGGTGTCTAAGGCCTAGAACACCAAACTCATGAGGACTATTACACTATAAGCATGCAAAACAAAGCTCAAATGCAACTAACAGCCCAAAACAGTGCTAAAACAGTCTAAAATATGTCCTAAAATATGTTGGGATTGAGCTAAAAAAGGCTAGATTAATATGCTAAAACATGACACAAACTAGGCTAGTAAGCAAGACACAAGGAGGGGAGGTTAACCCCTCCAAATTTGGATTTCAAAACATGATTTTGGCCATTGAAAAAGCTATGAAAATCAGTGTTTAAAAGCTCAAAAAAGATAGTAAAATGGTGGGAAACACAAGGGCAAAGGCCTCCAAAATAAGGTACAAAGAAGGATGGATCACCCCTCAACCTTTAATGGCCTTAGGACACAAGTTTCAACCCAAAAATACAAAAGTTTTACAGTCCAAAATCAGTTGAAAAACAACAAGAAAAATAGTAGAGAAAGCAAGTAAATGAGCAAAGCTTTATACCTCTTGAAGAGAAGAAGCAATCCAAGCAACAAAACCAAGCAAACAACACCCTCAAGAGCTCAAACCAAGCTCAAAAGTACCTCATCTCAAAGATAAAAAGATTTGGTTAAGGGTGTATAGGCAAAGACTAAGGATTTGTAGGCCAAATGTAGAGATTTGCTAGAGATTGAGGAAATTTTTTATCTCAAAATTTTCTAAGCTTAAAACATGAGAGAGAGGGCTCTTATATATGGAAAACATGAATTCCCTACAAGGATATCCAGCCTTACACGTGGGTGCAGATGCATTCATCTGTGCAAACAGCTGGCACAATTGTCACAAAATATCAGCAAAATAAACTGGTGGCCAGCTGGCCATCACTAGTGGCTGGCAGCCCAAAAGTGATGGCCGGTAGCCCAATAAGGTGACTGGTAGGCCACCAAGGGTTGCAGGCTTGAAGGACCAAGGCTTGGTCCAAGAATGAGGCAACAAGGGTGCAAGGTTTGAAAGGCTCAAAGCTGTGGCATTCTGCGAGGACTTCGAGCACTTGGAAAACATATACATTTATCATCAGGTGTGCATGCAATGGTTTCCAAGTCGTAAGGGCTATCAAAAATGGGGTGTCTACACGTGCATGCAGCCCGCCCACCCAAACCGGGTTGGGTCCTAGTCTGTGGGTAGTGGATCTCTGACCTTGGACCTTAAGGCTGGGACTTGGGCTTGGGCTTGAGGCTTGCTAGAATGGAATGAGTGTGGAGGTTGGGCTTGGCCCACCCATCTTAATCTTTTTGGCCCAAACCAATATTGTGGGCTACAGAATTATATATATTACACAAATTTATAATATATGTGTAACTCCTCTATAATGATGATAATTTATTGCTGTAATTTTGTAGGTTTAATACATAATTCATTTCTGCATTTGTGAAAAGCCTTAATGGATGGAGCCACTTCCTCCCCCCCTCCATGGATATAAAAGGAGACCATTCTCCTTCAGTTTTCAACCCTAGAAAATTTGCTCTGTCTTCCATAGTTTTCTCCAGTTTTTTGTATTCTTTTTGTGAGAGAGTGTTGCAAAGTTTTGTTTGCCGAAGCTACACAGTAGGTGCATTGTTGTAGCTGGTTTAACCGTCGTATCCTGGGACCAAGAGCAGAGTGTATGTGGGTAAGGGTTATATGTTGGGGGGCATGTTTAAACTCAATGTAATGACTATTATCCCAAAGATGAATAAAAATGCATCTTCTTCTGCTTACATGCTTGAGTCTTCCAATTTGTGACATGGTAGACTAGGACATGTAAACTTTAAATCTTTACGTAGATTAATCAAGTTAGATCACATACCATCTTTTAATATTAATTCGAAACACAAGTGTAAAACTTGTGTTGAAGCGAAGTTGACAAGATCTTCGTTTCATTCTATTGAAAGAAATTCAGAGCCGTTGGACTTAGTGCATAATGATGTGTGTGACTTAAAGTTTATACAATCACGTGGTGGCAATAAGTACTTCATCACTTTTGTTGATGATTGCACTAAGTATTGTTATGAGTATTTGTTCAAATACAAAGATGAGGTTATTGACAAGTTTGTTCTTTATAAGAATGAAGTTGAGAATCAATTAGACCGCAAGATTAAGGCTTTAAGAAGTGATTGTGGTGATGAGTATAAATCACCGTTCATTGAGATTTGTGCTCAATCCAAAATTATCCACCAAACAAGGGCGTCTTATTCTCCTCAATCAAATGAGATCGCTGAGCAGAAGAATAGGACGCTAAAGGAGATGATGAATGCAATGTTGATAATTTCTGGATTGCCATAGAACATGTGGGGGGAAGCAATTCTCTCCGCGAATTACATTCTGAATAAAGTACCTAGGAAGAAAGTGGACAAGACCCCGTATGAGTTATAGAAAGGCATCAAGCCTTCTTATAAATTTTTACGAATGTGGAGGTGTCTTGCAAAGGTGGCGATACCTACACCCAAACGGGTTAGGACAGGCCCAAAATCCATAGACTGTATATTCATTGGCTATGCACATAATAGCAGTGCATATCGATTTCTTGTGTATAGGTCTAGTATTCCAGATATACGCAAAAATACTATCATGGAGTCAAGAAATGCATCTTTCTTTGAAAATGTATTTTTGTGTCATCTCTAAGAAGGGATTCAGAGTTCCATGAAAAAGGTTGAAAGTGGCAATGATCACATAGCTGATCAAACAGATGATCACTTAGATTATCATGTTTATGATCAAATTGAGGATGTAGATGAGAGAAGGAGTAAGAGGGCAAGGACTGCAAAGTCTTTTGTCTAGAATTTTAATTATTTAGAAGGTATAAGGCTTTGTAACCTTTGTCATAAATCTTGACTATTAACTTTTAATTTAATTTCTAGAATTATGGATAGTTTTTGTAACTCACCTAGCATGTTAATTGATTAGTTAATTTTATTATTAATTAGTTTGCTAGATAGGTTTCAAGTAATTTATTATATTTACAGTTTCTTTAGATTAGTTAGTGTGTATTTTCTTGTGGTTTTCTGCTAACTTTTTTACAGGAATACCTAAACGTGGAAAGGAATTATTTGAACTATATAAATTAAGCAATTGTTTGCTTGAGATTTTGTTATGATTTTTACCAATTTGTAAAAGCATTTTTTTTTTTTTTTTGCTTATCTTTGTTATAGCAATTTTTTATATTGCTTGTAATTGTTAACAATTTTATTTTAATTGCTTGTAAGCTTCGAACTGGTTTGGTTTAACCTAGTTCATCCCTTGGAAAATTTAATTTTAAAAATTGTTTCTCACGGACTAGGAGTCAACATGCTCTTGAAAGTTTTGTCAAAACTTTAATTGGGTTTTAAGTGGGACCAATGTGACCCCTTCAGTCTTCCTGGGAACATTCTTCACCATGTTCGATTCTAGGTTAAGTGGTGAGACTAGTTTTGAATTAAATTTCCAATTGTGAGATTCTCTAATTGTTAAGTTTAATTCTAGAAACACAGAAAATGATATTCTATTGTATTTTTCAGAAATAGCAACTATCACTGATGATAATGCTACTGTTAATGTTGGTGGAGATCTGAACCCCATTGCAATTGGCTTGCCAACTCTAACTGTGACCTCTGTCGTCAACCCTAGTGTTACTCCGGCTATTCTAGGAGGACCGCTCAGTCACCATGAGCGCCTAGAGAAATTTGTTAGGGTGAACTTCAAGAGATGGCAGCAAAAGATGTTGTTCTACTTGACCACGCTGAACCTTGCAAAGGTTTTGAGCGAGGATCCTCCAGTTGTGGCAGAGAATGAGCCAGATAGGCAAAAAGTCATGGCACTTGACACATGGAAGCAGACAGACTATCTTTGCTAAAACTATGTGTTCAACAGCTTGGCAGACTCACTCTACAATGTGTTTTGTGCTAAGAGCTTAGCAAAGGAGTTATGGGAATCTCTAGACAAGAAATACAGGACTGAGGACGCCGGGGCAAAGAAATTTATCGTTGGCCAGTTCCTAGACTTTAAAATGGTAGATTCAAAAATTGTGATAAGCCAAGTCCAACAGTTCCAAGTGACCTTGCATGAAATTCATAATGAGGGGATGCCTTTGAACGAGTCATTCCAAGTTACTATGATCATTGAGAAACTTCCCAATGGTTGAAAGGACTTCAAGAATTACTTGAAGCACAAGCGCAAGGAAATGTCAGTTGAAGACCAGATTGTCCGACTCCAAATTGAGGAGGATAATAAAAAGAATGAGGGAGTACCTCCTCTATGAAGGCCGATGTCATTGAGCATGGAAAATCTTCTGGGGTGAGGAAGAAGCCTCCTATGAACAAGGGCTCAAATATGGGGCCAGGGGGTGGTGTTGCAAAGAAACCGACATACAAGCTGTAGGAACCGGGTTATCGGTTCATAGGGATGTGCTACAACTGTGGTAGCAAGGGGCATCGGGCTAGTGACTACCATAAATAAAAGAAGCCATACAAGACCAAACCTCGTGCTCACATGGAAGATATGCAAGAGCACTCCCATGATGAGGATAACATGCACTTATCTGCCATTGTCTCTGAGGTGAATCTAATGGGTTCAAACCCAAGAGAATTATGGATTGATACTGGGGCTACACACCATATTTGCTCCGAGAAGAAGCTGTTTACAACTTGCGAACCGGTTACAAACGGTGAGAACTTATTTATGGGGAATTCTACTACCTCAATTGTTGAGGGGAAAGGAAAGGTGGTCCTAAAGTTGACCTCAGGAAAGGAGCTGACCTTGAACGAAGTCCTGCATGTTCCGGACACTCGTAAGAATCTTGTCTCGGGGTCTCTTCTCAGCAAACATGGTTTTCACATGGTCTTTGAGTCTGACAAGGTCGTTCTGACCAAGAGTGGAGTGTATGTGGGTAAGTGTTATATGTTGGGGGGTATGTTTAAACTCAATGTAATGACTGTTATCCCAAAAATGAATAAAGATGCATTCTTTTTTGCTTACATACTTGAGTCTTCCAATAGAACATGTGAACTTTGAATCATTACATAGATTAATCAAGTTAGATCACATACCATCTTTTAAGATTAATCTGAAACACAAGTGTAAAACTTGTGTTGAAGCGAAGTTGACAAGATCTCCATTTCATTCTATTGAAAGAAGTTCAGAGCCGTTAGACTTAGTGCATAGTGATGTGTGTGACTTAAAGTTTATACAATCGCGTGGTGGCAATAAGTACTTCATCACTTTTGTTGATGATTGCACTAAGTATTGTTATGTGTATTTGCTCAAAGGCAAAGATGAGGCTATTGACAAGTTTGTTATTTATAAGAATGAAGTTGAGAATCAATTAGGCCGCAAAATTAAGGCTTTAAGAAGTGATCGTGGTGGTGAGTATGAATCACCATTTATTGAGATTTGTGCTCAATCCAGGATTATCCACCAAACAAGGGCACCTTATTCTCCTCAGTCAAATGGGATTGTTGAGCGGAAGAATAGGACGCTAAAGGAGATAATGAATGCAATGTTGATTATTTCTGGATTGCCACAGAACATGTGGGGGGAAGCAATTCTCTCCGCGAATTACATTCTGAATAAAGTACCTACGAAAAAGGTGGACAAGACACCGTATGAGTTATGGAAAGTGTCACACCCCAAATTTTAATTACTTGAAAACATTACCAAGAGCCTGAAATTTAGGTCCATTTTTTATTTTTATTTTTTAATTAAAAATATCTATTACCATTGAGTAATAGAAACATAATAGTACATGTTCTCTCTCATGATGTGTACAACAATAATGATAATACATCCCAAGCTCCCGCTACGAGGTTACAAATAAATAATTACAAATATCAAGGTACAAAGAGATTACACACAAGTTATACATGAACTTCCTAATCCTTCAACCAATCAATCCGAAATCTCTTCCTGTAAAAAAAAATGAAACAACAAGGGGTGAGCACAATTGCCCAGTAGGAATCTCAAAGTTCTAAAACAATAACCATCATATAGATAGAAATGATCATGCATGCAGGGTAATACCATATAGTTTGTGACGTTTTGTAATTTCAAAATATCATACGTAGAGTATCTTTTTCCCAAAATTTATTTGAACATTTAAGGAAAACCTTTAACCATAAAAAACTATCCTTTTTATCAGAAAACCAAAAAATCCTTTTTGGAAACAAACATGTTTAAGGAACCACATCATTTTATATTTATTAACACATTCCAAAATATTCCTTATTAAATTTCCATTTTAACATTCCTCCTTGTTATTCTCATTCTCCATTTTTACTAGTTACATTTATTATAACTCCAAACCTCACGTTCATGTTCCCTTAATACTCTAAACAACCCTTATACACTTCATTCCCACCTATTAATCCTCTCTTTCTATAACTCTTTAACATAGAAATCCAAGAACATTTACATCACATTCACATTTGCATTGTTAGTTATAACTCAATTCCACACAACTCTGCCCAACACAACTCAATTCCACACAACACAACTCAACCAACTCAACACAACATAACCCAATACAACTCACATAACACACAACAAGATTCAACACAACCATTTCAACACAAAGCTCATACCATCCATAACATTAGTAATTTCTTTTCCCCTAAGTTTGGTTCACATTATAACATAATTTAAAACATCAACATTAAGGGTTCAATCGCAACTCTTACATAAATTTCTCAAATTCTTTAAAATTTTCATTAAACTTATACATGTGTAATTTAACACTTCAATTTCATGATTCTAATATCAATTGAAGCAAAACCATTAACCATCTTCATGAGCCAAACTAGAGTTTTTAAGGGAAGTTAAAACTTTTCACAAAACACATTTTATTTCAACCCTTCTATTACTTTTACACCCAAACTCATGACCCAAGATCATAATCCAATAAATAAACCCAACTCTCTCTTCAAACCCGAATCCCCAATCTCGTGATTCATCACAATATGCATAAAAATATAAACTTTCGTGTTTATATAAGGAAAATACCACAAATCTGTCAAAAAACGAGGGTATTGAAAGAGAATTAGAAACCCCTACCTCTTGAAGCCAAGAGATAATGACCCAAAAATCAATGGCGACGAAACCACGAACCAATCGGACCAAAAGGAGGCCCTCGACAAGATCTATACTCTTTCTTAAAGGACCATGGTGAAAAGATCACTCCATGTGAGTAGATCTAGAGATTTAAGTGAAAAAGTTTGAGTTTTAGAGAGAAAGAAGAGAACTCACGATTTGAGAGAGAGGAAAGAGAAGAAAAGATGAAATGAAATATGTTTGGAGCCTATTTATAGTAGTAGAGAAGTAGCCCTAAGGTCAATAAAATAATAGGCCTAAAACCCCTCAAAAGTAGGGCCCAAACCAGTCCAAAAAGATGAAAATTACACATAGGGGTCGACCCTCCAGGGAGAAAAGCAATCTGTGCAACATGCAAGGTGTCGACCCTTAGACAAGTAGGGTCCACCCTATTTTCCAGCAACCAATACACAGATTTTGCAATATACAAGGGTCGACCCTTCCCAGACTGGTGTCGACCCTTATGGACAGCAACAAGAGGCAGGTATCGACACCACCAAGGCTGGTGTCGACCCTATATTCCAGCAACACTTCCAGAAACTTCACCAATAGATAAGGGTCGACCCTTAGGAAGACTGGTGTTGACCCCAGAATAAAATTTCTAAGTTCCCAAACAACTTTTTGACAAGAACAAGCACAAGCAAACAAACCCAACTAGTTTAAATCGGATCATACTCCTCCAAAACCAACATTCAACAACTCCAAAGACTCCCAAAAATGAAAATAAGGGAATTAAATACACTCTCCAATGGATTAAAGGATGCGAGTGTTACAAACTCCCCACCTTAGGAAATTTCATCCCCGAAATAGAAGGCCAAACAAAAGGTAGTATGAACACAATAGGAAACACAACCTCTAACCTACAACTAGTTCCACACTTGGGATAGATTCCCAAATTTGGATTCAATATTGCAGAGCCCCGAGGACACGCAATCAAGAGGAATCATAAGGAAGAGGTTGTGATCACTCTTTTGACCAACATACTCATCGGAGTCCAAGAGACAAGGAACAACGTCAATTACTAGTACTCCCAAGGAAAATCAACAACTCCTCAACCGACAACAACACGTACCATTACCACCGGATGACCAATACCCAATTTGGAAGAGAAGGAAAACCCCCCACTAAACCAAAAACTCGGCTGAGACTAGCAAAAGCCAATGGCACACTACAATGTACGGTCCATCACAACAATTTACAGTTCACACTAAGCTTAGCAACATTTCCAATTATTTATACAACCCGACATTCAAAGACAAGACAATAAAAACCGTTCACATTTATATGTATATATAAAATTTTATTTCTCAAACGGTATCCCATCTTACATCCACTACAAAAAATTTGACTTTTTGTGACGGTAAAATGCCGTCACAAATACTCAAAATACTGTCTCAAAAGGTTTTTTGCGACGACAGATGACTTTTTGCGACGGCAAGTGGGGGGTCGCAACAAAAGGGGTCGCAAAAGGGTTTTAGCGATGGTACGTTGCCGTCGCCTTTTTTTTGCGACGGCAAAGTGACCTTTTTGCGACGGCATTTTTTCGTCGCCATTAATACGAAAAAATCTGAGATTTTTTGAGACGGCACTATGTTGCCGTCACTAAAGGTGTTATTTGCGACGGCAAAGAGTACTGTCGCAAAAAGCTTTTGTCTCAATTTGCCACTATCATTTGCGACGGCAATGTGGTGCCGTCTCAACAAAAAAAAAATGCAGTAAAATTATTAAAAATATGAAAATCACCTATATTAAATGAAAAATAATTGAAAAAGAAACAAATAATTACATAATAATATAAAAATTCCAATATAAAAATAACAATTCAGCCATAATACAAATATTCTTGCATTCATTTATTACAACACATTAGCAAAATTATCACACCACATAATATTGCATAATACATACACAATGTTTAAATACATAATGTTGTTCACAATTCAAAATAACGTAAATCAAAAACAAAAGTTTTCTTCATGATTCTTCCATGGATAACAAAAACAAAAGTAAATCGCAATCTTCACACGCTTGTATTCCACAAGAAGCAAACTGGTACTCGGGAAATGTCTGAAAACAAAAAATAAAATAATTAATGACAATATAATTATGTGTTAATATTTTAAATACAAAAAAATATAAAAAATTAACTACTATATAATTACAAAGATAATTTAGTAAATAATTTTGGCTAGACGGAAATTTGGCTCTAACTTCCAAACCGGGAACCCAATTGGAGTCCTGTCTTCACCCACAAGTCTCTCGTGCCTAGGCGGTCATGTATGCCAAGTTTCGTGCTAAACCGACGTCGTTTGGTGATTTTGGGGAGTCAACACCTCCAATTCAAGTTTCTTAAGGAACTAGTTTGCCTAGAGTGATATTCGACTCTAACTCCCAAATGGGGAATCCAATTGGAGTCCCGTCTTCTCCCACAAGTCTCTCGTGCCTAGGCGGTCCTGTGTGCCAAGTTTCGTGCTAAACCGACGCCGTTTGGTGATTTTAGGGCGTCAACACCTCCAATTCAAGTTTCTTAAGGAACTAGTTTGCCTAGAGTGATATCCGACTCTAACTCCCAAATCGGGAACCCAATTGGAGTCCCGTCTCTCGTGCCTAGGCGGTCATGTGTGCCAAGTTTCGTGCTAAACCGACGCCGTTTGGTAATTTTGGGGAGTCAACACCTCCAATTCAAGTTTCTTAAGGAACTAGTTTGCTTATAGTGAAATCCGGCTCTAACTCCCAAACCGGGAACCCAATTGGAGTCCCATCTTCTCCCAAAAGTCTCTCATGCCTAGGCGGTCGTGTGTGCCAAGTTTTGTGCTAAACCGACGCCGTTTGGTGATTTTGGGGCATCAACACCTCCAATTCAAGTTTCTTAAGGAACTAGTTTGCCTAGAGTGATATCCGACTCTAACTCCCAAACCGGGAACCCAATTGGAGTCTCGTCTTCTCCCACAAGTCTCTCATTCCTAGGCAGTCATGTGTGCCAAGTTTCGTGCTAAACCGACGCCGTTTGGTGATCTTGGGGAGTCAACACCTCCGATTCAAGTTTCTTAAGGAACTAGTTTACTTATAGTGAAATCCGGCTCTAACTCTCAAACCGGGAACCCGATTAGAGTCTCGTCTTTTCCCACAAGTCTCTCGTGCTTAGGTGGTCGTGTGTGCCAAGTTTCGTGCTAAACTGACGTCGTTTGGTGATTTTGGGGCGTCATCACCTCCAATTCAAGTTTCGTAAGGAACTAATTTGCCTAGAGTGAAATTCGGCTCTAACTCCCAAACCGGGAACCCAATTAGAGTCCCATCTTATCCCACAAGTCTCTCGTGCCTAGGCGGTCGTGTGTGCTAAGTTTCGTGCTAAACCGACGCCATTTGGTAATTTTGGGACGTCAACACTTCCAATTCAAGTTTCTTAAGGAACTAGTTTGCCTAGAGTGAAATTCAGCTCTAACTCCCAAATCGGGAACCCGATTGGAGTCCCGTCTTTTCCCACAAGTCTCTCGTGCCAAGGCGGTCGTGTGTGCCAAGTTTCATGCTAAACCGACATCGTTTGGTGATTTTAGATGGTGTACGCCTAAGTTTCAGGAATGCATAATTATTCTTTCCAAAAGACAATCCCTATTCAATTACAGGGCTATCTTCCAACATGACCTAAAAAATGATAGTAACTTAAGAAAATTATGAAAAATCATTAGTCAGACACAACAAATGTGTTGATTTTGAAAAGAGTGAAAAATTTCTGGTAACATAGGTCTCTCTGAAGCATATGCCAGGAATACAAGACAAAATGTATAGTGCTAACACAAACCTCACAAGCATTCCAGTTCATTCAGGTCCATCTAAAGCAAACGATAAAAATATTTACTACTTCAAATCACAAGTGCTCAAAGATCCAAATTAGAAAAGGGTTTAAACTGTCTCAAAAGAGCAAGATAAAAAGGACTTGAGAATTTACATATTTCAGCAAGTTTCCATGAAATTCTTATTTACATAATTGGCTCGAATGCATTCAGATTGATCCAAATGTGTTCTCGCTGCTGTAGGTCATGTACAGGAAGCCATCTTCATCCTTGTTTTCCTCATAAATTGCAGACATCATGGCAGCTGTGACATGGCAAATACACAAACGAACACAAGTACTTTAAAATGTTCATATTAAAACTTCATTTTTTTTTTCCGCATTTTGGGTAATGGATTTTTATGGTAATCACCTTTTACATTTAATGTTATGCATGACATAATAATTTTTTATTTTAAATCAAGTTATTAATTAATATGAAGTTTAAAACATATACAATAGGCAATTTATTTTCATAAAACTTTTATTGTAGTATCTACTTTATCCTGTATGCAACTGGTTCAACGCTAGTAAGTAAATGAATGTTGGCATACAATCACAAAATTCAGAAGCCTATGACAGTGAAGATATACATTAACAGTAAAAACTTTCTCACCAGTGGGTGGCAAAATGTTCTTGACAAAGATAAAGATGGCCTTCTCAGCACCAAGCTTTATCCTCTTCCAGACCACATAGACAAACTGCCCAACAGTCAAATCAACAAGTACCAGATATCTGCATGCATATTATGGGCAAAAAAGAATTTCATTAGTTTTGACCAATCTCTAAAACATCTTTTCACATAATTACTGCATTTATAAAACCATTTCCCAAATCAAAACTGTGACAAGCACAACCCTTCAAAAAAGAAAAAAAAAAAAAAAGCATACTTCCAAAAATGTGTTTGAGGAAGAATTAGCTGTGTAAACTAGGATGTGAGAGTACAACCTTAACCAGAAGCAAAACCCACAAATGGAATGAAAAAAAGCACAATCCAATGTAAACACCAATGCTTCATATTAATGAACACTGACATTAACAGTTTTGGCATATCTGGCTAAAAAAACCATTACAAAGTATAATAAAAAGTATATAAACAAAGGCAAGGCGATAAGAACTAAGGTAAATCAAGAAACCTAAAGGAATTCCCGCCACATCTCGTTCAAAAAGACAACATACTTTTGTATAAAAGTGTACCAAAAAAGAAAATATAGAAGTCAATCCCATCAAGTTTATGGAGATACCATTTCAATTATAATAGAGAAAGTCAGCTGAGAGATTTTACTTTAAAAAAGAATCTCTTCACAAAAATATAATGCTTATGAATCAATATAATTTGAGCATTATCAAGAAACAACTGACCATGCAATGAAAAAGATCTTGCTCTTTTGGCAGTTCTCAGAAGTCACAAAATCGAAGTCATAGATTGCATATCTGCAATCATTCTTAGGAAGAGATGCAGCAAAATCATCATAGCTCTCAGCTAGACTTCCGGTCTTTTCGACCACAACCTCATTTTTCTTCTCATCAATCTTAAAGATCACATAACGGTGCACCTTCTTCCTCTGCAATTCCATATATGTGCTTTTGCTGAGCTTAACAACATCCATGCCAAATGAAGCATTTGTCTGAAATCAAACAATACATTCAAATGTTTGCTCCAATCTAGAATATATAATGTACTCTCACACTTGTATTTTTTGTATATAATTATCAGTTATGATATATCTGAAACGTGACAATGCATCAAATTCAACAATTTTGTTCTGTTCTAGGAAGAAGGTCCAAACTGGACAAGTTTCAAATGCCATATATTGTCACTGATGTTAAAGAGTGATGCTTTGTGCTTCCCCTCTTTTCAAGCAAGCTACTGTACAAGAAAATTCATCAATTATAATCCATAAAAAGTTCATATCCAGTGGAAAAGGCTCCTGCTTACAACAGGGTCTAGGAGAAGTAGTAGGTAGGCATCAAACCATGCGAATAACACTTGCTATCACGCTACGTCATAACCTCTATACCATTTATGGTCCTTGTAAAAGAAAATAACAAAGAGTAAATAAAAAAGCTTTTAAAACTTCCTACACCATAACTCTTTATCTATCTCAAAACAGTAATGAGAAATCAAAGTAGAATGGTTACAAAAGGGAGCCTTTTGAAATATTTGATTTCTTCCATTAATCTCTCAAAACTAAGGGAAAGAAAGAAAAGTGTGAAGCTACACAAATGGGAGGGATTCTCTAAAGAATTTCATCAAAAAATGAAGTAGTATTTTCATGGGTTAATTACAAGAATACCCCTCAACTATCCCTGAATACAACTTTACCCCCATTAACTTTAAAACCGGACATTTAGACCCTCAACTACAGAAAACATACAAATGCCCTCCTCGATAGGGATGAATATAATGCAGGGTTCTGAATGCACGATTTGAGAGTTAAAAGGGTAAAGTGATATTCGGTGATAGTTGAAGAGGTGTCTGTGTAATTAACCTTATTTTCATCCTTTCAGTTTACAACAAGTGTCTATCACGGCCATACTCATTTTCATTTAGAAAGTAGTACTCTCACCCCTTTAGTCCCCTAAACAAATTTCATATTTTGCCCATGAATTTTCAAGAAAAGCACTTGCTAGAACAACTAAAATTCACATCAAACTAAAAACTTTCAAAAAGCATAAATCTTTAACCTCAGTTCCAAACAAGAACTTCCAAGCAGAGACTAAATCAAGTGAAACCCATGTACTAAAGTCATTGAATAATGATGTTACACAACCACATTCTTGAAACTGAATAGAACCCATTAATTTTCTAGCGATGAACAGCTAAAGTAAAGATTTATTCCAAATAAACAAATCCAAAAATTTCAAATCACTTTGCCCCAAAATTCCCAAAAAAAAAAAAAATCAAACCAACACATCAGATATAGAATCTAAACAGGGATGGACTAAAAAGAATCAGATCTAACAATAGAATTGGAACTGAAAGACCAAGATAGGTTCAACAACTTACCCCTCTGAAAGACATAGTTAATGCTAATTAGAAGGCTAGAAAAAGAGAATTTTAGAGAGAAAGATAGATAGAAAGGAGTTTTTATTGAAATTGTTTTGACAGATAAATCTACAAAAATATTCTTTGCTTTTAGAGAGAGGAAAATGAAGGCAGAAAACACAAACCCTTGAAGGGAAACTGGAATGAGATCAGCACTATTACTATTCGCATCGAACTTCAAAGCTCCACCATCCTTTTCTGCTTCGGCATCAGACCCCTTAACTTCTTCCATAACTTTCTCCCTCTAAATCAGCTTTTATATGAAAAGAAAGCCCAAATGGATTGATATTCAATGAAGCATTGAGTAGAAGAACCAAACCCTAGTTCAAATCTCGACAATATATTCAAAAAAAATGAGAGAACTTTGGATGTAATTAGAGAGAGAGAGGCATACAGTCGTCACTCGCCGTCGCTGTCGTCACTCGCTGCTCGTCGTCGCCGTCGCCACTCGCTACTGCTCGTCGTCGTCATTGATGACCGTTGTCACTCGCTACTAGCCATCGTCGATCACCGTCGTCATCCATCACCATCGTTGAATTTTGGCTCAAGGGCTTTGGGGATTTTGCTTCAAAATGGTTTTGGGGATTTTGGTTTTAAAGATTTTAGGGATTTTGGGTTGGTTCAGAAAGGTTTGGGGATTTTGGGGAAACACATGACCGCGAATAGGCTAAAATAAGCGGGATAGAGGAAAATTTCATTGTTTTTTACGACGGCGTACTTAAGCCGTCACAAATGATGAATCCTAACAAATAAAACGACGCCATTTTAACAAGACTTTTGCGACAGTAAATGTTCTCGTCTCAATTTTTTTTTTTTTTTGCAACGGTATATCAAGCGTCGCAAATGTTTTATGTTTTTTTGTGATATATTCATTAGCGACGGGGTCGCCACCGTCACAAAAGACCATTTTTTGTGACGGTTTGAAAATTCCATCGCAAAAGACCATTTTTTGAGACGGTTTGAAAACGCTGTCGCAAAAAGTTCCGTGTTATTTGGGCTGTTTACTTGTAGTGATCATTTACCATCAAAGTACATTTGCAAATATAAAATTTTCATAACAATTACATTTACCCTCAATTAACATTTTAGTTTCCGCTCAATCAACATGCCATTCATTAACACAACTTTGATTAAATCCTTAGCATTTAGTCGACCGTGCCATCCCAAGTCACAACACAAAGAAACGAAACATTCATTTGCCAAATTATTCTCAACATTTACCCAGTGAATTTCAACTATCACCCAATAATTTTCGTCACCCATCCAGTGACTTCACAACACCTTTACCATACGCATTTGTAATAACAACAAACAAAAAAAATCCGGTACATCTGAGGAGTAATAATACATGTACGACTTTTCAAAAATTGGGAGTTCTCACCCATTACAAACATCAGCACAAATAATCATTAATACACATTAGCACCAATGCACTCACAAAGTTTTACATTCAAACACTTCAATTTCATTAAGGTAATTTCACAAATTCACATCTGCCACATACATGCACAAACAAACTCCATGTCTACTAGTACCACTTAAAACACTACTTGACCGTACCACCATTTATCTGAACCATAGCAATTTCCAAATTAACTAAATGTCAATTCACTTCAAATAGCATTCATTTAAAACTCGTCGAAAATCAAACCAAAACAGACCAAACTAACCCAAATCAATGCTCACGTGCCATCAAAGGAAGCAACTACAAGGGTTCATCTCTCCTACGCGACTTAATCCAATTCACCAATTTTCTACTCCCACAATTCAAACATTGACATACTAACCAACACCAATTGTCCCTATCTAGGGTTCAATACACACCCCTTCACATCTCACAATTCATATTCATCGTTACCACTTTTCATTCACATGCGGACTAGACCAAGAAATTAGTAATGTTCCTCCCTCAACCCGAGGAATTTCCATCCACGCGAGACAAGCCTCATCCAAGCCTCACCATTACATATGGAATACTCCACACTCACAAAACCCTTCCAAGACACATCTCAAACATGCTACTCTACTCATACCTAAGCATTCCAAAGTGACTATTTGTCACCCAAACTCCCATATCAACCAATTCGGTTAACCATTCAATAAAACTTAAATTTGACACTCAAACATCCACAGGTTGCCCTGAATCAAATACTCCGAGATGGAGCTCCACACACCATTCCCCATACTTCTAGAATTTCACCATACTCCTCAGGTACACGTTGCACTAGTACTATTCCTAACAATCCCATCACTCTTGCGCTGATATGGCAACACCAATTCCAAATCACACTAAACCTTTATCACCCATACAACACCCATTACAAAAATTATAACTCACATTCCTCCTCAAGAACCACTTCTAGCATTTACTATCAAGTTTTCTTCATACTCATGGACTCTATACAAGCCTTAATCATGTCACTCAATACTTAAACACCACAAACCCCTTTTCTCACCCTCTTCATCATGAAACCCAATTCTTACACTCCCTTTCCAAACCTTTCACAATATTCTACATAACTCAAACTAACCTTATACCATCCTAAGATTTCGCCTTATCTCAACTATACTCCCTTACAGCTCTCATTATCTCTATAACAACATCTAACATCCATCAACCAAACTCTAACCCTTCCCTAAGACACTTACTTTTCCTGCCCAAAACAATAAATTAACCTAACATATAATCACACAGCACATAAACAAAATTTAAGCAACAACGACATATTAGAGTCAAGTCTACAAGGATAACCACTTGTCCCGGAACTTCCACTGGAAACCACGTTGATCAGACGCGTTTCCAATGAGATCGCAAAGCAAGTTAGCCGGCTACAAGCACTATCCAGGAAGCTCAACCCATGCTCACACAATGCAACACATAATGTCCTACACTTCCTATTTCCTACATGCAAACGTCCTCACCAAACGAAGCCAACCCATTATGGCAAAAACCACTTCCCACGAGCTCCAGGTTTTCAAACCTGGTTAGCTCTGATACCAAGTTGTCACGCCCCAAATTTTAATTACTCGAAAACATTACCAAGAGCCTGAAATTTAGGTCCATTTTTTTGTTTTTTTTGTTTTTTTTTTAAATTAAAAATATCTATTACCCTTGAGTAATATAAACATAATAGTACATGTTCTCTCTAATGATGAGTACAACAATAATGATAATACATGCCAAGCTCCCGCTACGGGATTATAAATAAATAATTACAAACATCAAGGTACAAAGAGATTACACACAAGATATACATGAACTTCCTAATCCTTCAACCAATCAATCCGAAATCTCTTCCTGTAAAAAAAAAATGATACAACAAGGGTTGAGCACAATTGCCCAATAGGAATCTCAGAGTTCTAAAACAATAACCATCCTATAGATAGAAATGATCATGCATGCAGGGTGATACCATATAGTAGGCGACGTTTTGTAATTTCAAAATATCATACGTAGAGTACCTTTTTCTCAAAATTTATTTGAATATTTAAGGAAAACCTTTAACCATAAAAAACTATCATTTTTATCAGAAAACCAAAAATCCTTTTTGGAAACAAACATGTTTAGGGAAACACATCATTTTATACTTATTAACACATTCAAAAATATTCCTTATTAAATTTCCATTTTAACATTCCTCCTTTTTATTCTCATTCTCCTTTTTTACTTGTTACATTTATTATAACTCCAAACCTCACGTTCATGTTCCCTTAATACTCTAAACAACCCTCATACACTTCATTCCCACCTTTTAATCCTCTATTGCTATAACTCTTTAACATAGAAATCCAAGAACATTTACATCACATTCACATTTGCATTGTCAGTTATAACTCAATACATCACAAGGATAACAAACCCTTTTTAATTCAATTTCTCCATTAATCACAAAGCAAAACTCTTAATCTTTCCTTATAGATACAAACAACCTGGTGAGTTCTTTATCACTAACCCCTTATTCAATTACCATTTCATTATCCATTCTTTTCAAATAATTTCCATAAACATTCCCCTTCCATATCAAATTACACATCAAATGGTAATTTCACAAGTTCATCACAAGTCACACATATCATCACCGATTTCAACACACGTCACAACACATTCCACCTTTTGCCGACTTTATACAGCGGGATAGCGGGCACCCAATTCATAGCACATTCCACCTTTTGCTGACTATTATACAATGGGAAGTGAACTCCCAAAACATATTTTCTCAAAAATCATGTCTTTTTCCGAAAACCATTTTCAACTTTTTAAAACCATCCCCACATTTTCCGACTATTATACGACAGGACGTGGGCACCCAAAACATTTTCGAAAACCATCCGTTTTTCCACTTTTGCCGGCTACAATACGGCAGGACTATGTGGACACTCAAAAATCATTTTTCCCACATTCGTCCAGTGATAAGCCTAGATAGGCCAATTGGGCACCTTGAATTCAAACCAACCCCACATTTACCGGCTATTATAAAGACGGTTGTGGGCACCAAAAAACCATTTTTTTAAAAAAAATTTAAAATAATCCCCTACATTTACCGGCTATGATACGGATGGTCGTGAGCACCGAAAAACCATTTTTCAACTCCCCGCATGGGTACCAACCACAACACAACCCAACACAACTCAACTCAACCCAACACAACTCAATTCCACACAACTCAGCCCAACACAACACAACACAACACAACACAACTCAACCAACTCAACACAACATAACCCAATACAACTCACATAACACACAACAAGATTCAACACAACCATTTTAACACAAAGCTCATACCATCCATAACATTAGTAATTTCTTTTCCCCTAAGTTTGGTTCACATTATAACATAATTTAAAACATCAACATTCAAAAATCATTTTTCCCACATTCGTCCAGCGATAAGCCTAGATAGGGCAATTGGGCACCTTGAATTCAAACCAACCCCACATTTACCGGCTATTATAAAGACGGTTGTGGGCACCGAAAAACCATTTTTTTAAAAAAAATTTAAAATAATCCCCCACATTTACCGGCTATGATACGGACGGTCGTGGGCACCGAAAAACCATTTTTCAACTCCCCACATGGGTTCCAACCACAACACAACCCAACACAACTCAACTCAACACAACTCAACTCAACCCAACACAACTCAATTCCACACAACTCAACCCAACACAACACAACACAACTCAACTCAACCAACTCAACACAACATAACCCAATACAACTCACATAACACACAACAAGATTCAACACAACCATTTCAACACAAAGCTCATACCATCCATAACATTAGTAATTTCTTTTCCCCTAAGTTTAGTTCACATTATAACATAATTTAAAACATCAACATTGAGGGTTCAATTGCAACTCTTACATAAATTTCTCAAATTCTTTAAAATTTCAATTAAACTTGTACATGTGTAATTTAACACTTCAATTTCATGATTCTACTATCAATTGAAGTAAAACCGTTAACCATCTTCATGAGTCAAACTAGAGTTTTTAAGGGAAGTTAAAACTTTTCACAAAACACATTTTATTTCAACCCTTCTATTACTTTTACACCCAAGACCATAACCCAACAAATAAACCCAACTCTCTCTTCAAACCCTAACCCCCAATCTCGTGATTCATCACAATATGCATAAAAATATAAATTTTTGTGTTTATATAAGGAAAATGCCACAAATCTATCCATAAACGAGGGTATTGAAAGAGAACTAGAAACCCCTATCTCTTAAAGCCAAGAGATGATGACCCAAAAATCAATGGCGACGAAACCACGAACCAATCGGACCAAAAAGAAGCCCTCAACGAGATCTATACTCTTTCTCAAAGGACCATGGTGAAAAGATCACTCCATGTGAGTAGATCTAGAGATTTAAGTGAAAAAGTTTGAGTTTTAGAGAGAGAGAGAAGAGAACTCACAGTTTGAGAGAGAGGAAAGAGGAGAAAATGTGAAATGAAATATGTTTGGAGCCTAATTATAGTAGTAGAGAAGTAGCCCCAAGGTCAATAAAATAATAGGCCTAAAACCCCTCAAAAGTAGGGCCCAAACCAGCCCAAAAAGCTGAAAATTACACATAGGGATCGGCTCTCCAGAGAGAAGCAATCTGTGCAACATGCAAGGTGTCGACCCTTAGACAGGAAGGGTCGACCCTATTTTCCAGCAACCAACACAGATTTTGCAATATACAAGGGTCGGCCCTTCCCAAACTGGTGTTGACCCTTGTGGACAGCAACAAGAGGCAGGTGTCGACGCCACCAAGGCTGGTGTCGACCCTATATTCCAACAACACTTCCAGAAACTTCACCAATAGATAAAGGTCGACCCTTAGGAAGGCTGGTGTCAACCCCAGAATAGAATTTCTAAGTTCTCAAACAACTTTTTGACAAGAACAAGCACAAACAAAAAAACCCAACGAGTTTAAATCGAATCATACTGCCCCAAAACCAACATTCAACAACTCCAAAGACTCCCAAAAATGAAAACAAGGGAATTAAATATACTCTCCAATGGATTAAAGGATGCGGGTGTTACAGAAAGGCATCAAGCCTTCTTATAAATTCTTACAAATGTGGGGGTGTCTTGCAAAGGTCGCAATACCTATACCCAAAAAGGTTAGCATAGGCCCAAAATCCATGAACTGTATATTCATTGGCTATGCACATAATAGCATTACATATCGATTTCTTGGGTATAGGTCTGGTATTCTAGATATACACAAAAATACTATCATGGAATCAAGAAATGCATCTTTCTTTGAAAATGTATTTCTGTGTCGTCTCCAAGAAAGGATTTAAAGTTCTGTGAAAGAGGTTGAAAGTAACAATGATCACATAGCTGATCAAATAGATGATCACTTAGATGATCATGTTGATGATCAAATTGAGGATGTAGATGAGCCAAGAAGGAGTAAGAGGGCTAGGACTGCAAAGATCAGCTTAACAGCTTAACTTAACCTCTACACTTAACACACTAGAGTCAACAGCTTAACACACTAAAGTATCCTGCTATACTGCTATACTCAGCTCAATAGCTTAACAGCTTAACACGCTAGAGTCATTAAAAGCTCAGCTTAACCTCTACACTTGCAGGTATCACTGATAAAATGAATGGCTGGAGGTTTAACCTCCTCAGTGACATACACCGTTACACGTAATTAGGTTGTCCCATTGAACCTAGATCTTGGGATCTCCAGTCAACTAGGTTGGGTTTCCATTCTAGTAACACATTATACTAAAGGCCTTAACCCCATTCCTTCTGACAACTTCTCTACTAACACTCGATTTAACCCTTTGGTTAGTGGATCCGCAATGTTGTCCGTAGACTTCACATAGTCTAAAGTGACAACTCCGTTAGAGAGTAGTTGTTGTATGGAATTATGTCTACGATGAATATATTTAGACTTTCCATAATACATATTACTATGTGCCCGTCCAATAGCCGATTGGCTGTCACAATGAATACAGATGGCTAGCACAAGTCTCGACCAACGTGGAATATCCTCAACAAGCTGGCAAAGCCATTCAGTTTCTTCAGTTTTTTTATCCAAAGTAATAAACTCAGATTTTATCGTTGATCTCGATATACACATTTTCTTAAAAGATTTCCAAGACACGACTGCCCCTCCTAGGGTAAACACATAACCAAAAGTGGAATTGGAGTCCTTTATATCAGATATCCAATTAGGGTCACTATACCCTTGTAGTACCGTTGGGTATCTGGTATAACCCAGCTGATAACCCCAGGTGTAGTGTAGATAACCTAACACCTGCATAATGCCTCTCTAATGAGTAGCATTAGGATTACTTGTGTATCTACTAAGCCTGCTAACCGAGTAGGCTATATCCGACCTTGTATAACTTATCAGATACATCAAACTTCCAATGACCCGAGAATATTCTAGCCAAGAGACACTCTCACCATTATTCTTGGTCAAGTATAGATTCACGTCTACCGATGTCCTAGACATAGTTGTATCTGATTTACCAAATTTCTCAAGTACCATCTCAACATAGTAAGACTAAGAAAGTACAATACCACTATATGTTCTAGTAATCTTAATACCTAGAATAACATCTGCAAGGCCCATATCTTTCATATCAAACTTGGAGTTTAACAATCTCATGTTAGTTCTAATCATTTCATCATTTCTACCAACAATGAGTATGTCACCTACGTATAGACACAAAATGACGTAACCTCTGTCAATGTCTTTGACATATACGAATTTGTCACACTCATTGATTTTGAATCCAATTGACAACATAGCATTGTCAAACTTCTCATGCCATTGTTTAGGAGCTTGCTTCAAACCATATAATGATTTGACAAACTGTAGCTTGACTTTTCGTGCTCCCTTCGGATATGATAGCCCCATAGTTCAAACTCCCATGATTCTAAATCTGATTCCACAAGTGCAATGTGAAATAGATAAACACAAATGAGTCCAAATCTGACAATTCTTTTAGAAAATCGATTTTGAATCAAAGTGCCAAAAATGGACTGTTTTGCCAGATACAGAGTTGCCACCTAAATATTTTTGAAAAATTTAGAAAACCCATGACTCGTGCCAAAGGCCACATGTCTGTCATCACCAAGATTGTCTCGGCTTAAGAACTTAGGTACTAGAGGGGAAGGTCATGAATTAAGCACCTCACTCGGCCGATCAAAGATCAGCCTCTACTAATCATCATGTGAATCGTATTTACATTATATGCTCTTGTTCCGGTTATTAACCGAGCATTACTATGTGATGCGCACACAAGTATAGACTAATTTGGAAAGATTGGAACACTTTGACTTCATATTTGTTTGAAAATTATTTCAAATATGTACCACTTAAAAAAGTGATCTCATATGTACATTACTCAAATTATTCCAATTTAAAAAATTAGCCTTCATCCATAGGCATTCAAGAATTATATCAATTAAGCACTTAGCCTCATGGTATTATGCTTATCATGCCAACAATCACATGCATGCGATATACTAAAGCACAAAAATACTCACCTAGTACTCCGAGGTGAGCCAAAAGAAACAAAAGAGTTAAAAAAACATACACGCTCCTAACTAACGCAACATGGCTAATGCAACACATGCAATGGTGCAACTAATAGGCTCGGCTACTAATTATGACGTGTGAATCAACTTGATAGCATGCGTTTAAACACGTATTCAATGAAGTAATAAACGATAATGCTTGTTAGAATGATGAACCAAGCCTCGATGCATGCAAGAAAAGCGGATGCAAATCATGGAATATGCTAAAATAAATATGATGTTCTAAACTACCCATCATAAGCGGATAAATAAAAGGAAGAAAGACGTGAGGTTGGAAGACATACACATTATTACAAGTTTGGCCCTCGCATAAGAGGGTTTGAATGAATGCCCTAGCTAAGCTATTTACTAATTATTACAAACTAAATGAATAAATTAGCTAAGCTACTTAACTAATTATTACAACAACAAATTAACTAACTACTTTAGCTAATTAATTAAGTACAACACAAAACTAACTAATTAGTTACAAGTCCGATATTTACAGCATGCCACTATTACAACATCATTGTGACGGATCCCGAGAATCGAGGGATGGCTCATGCATGGATGTGGATTTCTACCTGATAATGCTCTCTGTTTTGCTACCAGAATGCCTTTGTTGCATAGTTAGAAAATTGCACACATTTTTTTGCATCAACCTCTGCTCTGCTCTGCTGGAAAAAGGGCACTGCCTGCCTGGAACAAATGGTCGGCAACTGACCAGCTAGCCACCAATAGTGGCCTGTCGTCCAGCAAAATTGGCCTGTAGGTCACTAATGTCGGTCCTTTTCTACAGCAACAGAGAACAAACAGAGCACAAACCAAAGTATTCTCAGGGGATTTTTGTCCACCTTGCCTCTCCTTATCAGTAAACAAGTCAAATGAGGGGTAGGCTTAATTTGCAAGCCATCAATCGGTGCAATTTCATTGCATGATGACTTATGAATCAAGGGACACAATTTCAATAAATGGTAATGTAGACACCCCATTTTTGACCGACCTTAAGACTCATACGTCATCGATTGAGCGCTCGATGATGGTGCATGTTCTACTTGTCCTGAGATTTCAAAGTTTCGGCTGAAAGCCTTGCCTCCGAGCCTCGGGACCCTTTGTACTTTGACTCGGTCTACGAACCAGGTCTTGTTTTCTCTTCCTAGAGGGAGTGAGAGGCCTTGTAGACCACCTCTCAGTGGCCGTGGGCTACTTTTCGTGATCATAGGCCATTGTTCCCGTTTAGAGACTAGTTTCCGGTTTTCAGAGCCGTCGGCCGCGCGCCTCAGCTCGGGACCGCTTAACATTCTCCGTTTAGCACGGTTTTTGGAACACACCTTGTTTCCTCTATCTCGAGGGACACTGTGGCTCGGGAGACCACTTTTGTGGTCGCACGCCACTTTCGGTGCTCAACAACCTGTTTTCGAGGCACCCGGCCGTGCGTTTTGCCTCCCGAACTCTCGTTTTGCATCCGTGTTGATTCGTTCTTGGCACGAACCTTGTTTTCCTTGTTTGGAAGGTGGTACAAGAGTGGGAGACCAGATTTCTCCTTGGAAACCACTTCTCTCCCCGCCAGTCGATTTTCTGGTCGGAAAACTGATTTTCTTGGTCTTTAGGCCACATTTTCTGGTTTCCCAGCCCACCATTGGCTTGCTTTTAGTGTGGAGACCACCATTCCCCCCGGCCGACCACTTTTTATCTGGGAGACCACTTGCCCTGGTCGGCCGACCAGGGAAAGTGGTCAGCCGACCACCTTTTCTACTCAGCTAGTTTCCTCCTGTTTTGTCAAATTGTGTGGATGCCAGTTGTGCCAGTTGGAAGGCACAGATTATATCCTCCATACACGTGTATGGATGATTTGCATCCAAGATTTTAGCTTCTTGAGGAAGCTTTAGCTTCAAACCTCTATAAGAGAGGCCCTCTCTCTCCTTTGCACAGGTTTAGAATTTGGTTGAAGGCAAAATACATATCTCTCTCTATATCTCTATATTTTGGCTCAAAGTGTGTATTATTCTTGACCTATTGCACCACACCTCATAGCCATACACTTCCACCATTGATCTGAGGTTCTTGGAGGGTATTTTCAGAGGTTAAAGAGTTGGTTTTTTGGTCCCAAAACTTGCTGGTTTTGCTGAGCTTCAAGGGTAACTCCTTTTCCCTCTTTTTAAGCTCTATCTTGATCATTCTCTTAGCCATACTTGCATGCATATTTAGGCTTTGTTGTAAACTGAAAAAAGCTTCATATTTAAGTGTTTTTCATGTTTTTTTAAGGCTCTTTTGGTGTTGAGGGTCATCTACCCTCTTGCATGCTCTATTTAGCCTTGTTTTGTGCCATGCCATGAGACCTTTGTGTTGATCTTTGCTTGGACTTTTAGCCACTGAAATCCAACAGATTTCAGTGGTTGGCATGTGGTTTTGAGGGCCTAAATCAGAGAGGGAAGACCCTCTCTCTTTTGGCCTTGTTTGTTTGCATTTTTGGCCTTTCAAATGAGCACATACTTTCATACTTCCAAGGCTTGATTCAGGCCCTTTTTGGTGACTTTTGGGACCTTCCTAGGCTCTGTCTATGGCTGGTTTGGTCACCTTGTGTTTGCCTCTTACATGTGTAGAATAATCCCTTGCATGGCTCATCAAAGTAGCACCTCATTCTTGCATGTATTGGTCATGTCTCAATGGGTTTTTGGCCATCATTTGTCATGCCATGGTTCTATTTTTGGCTGGTTTGGTAGCCTCTCATATGCTTCATATGCTTGTAGTGTAAATCATGTTTACTAGCTTGAAATACATGATGTTTTGGCCCGCTATTCTAGCATATTTTGGCCATGATCCAAACTGATTTTGTTCATATTTTGGGCTGCCTTAGCTCTGTTTTGAGGCTTCTTGGTCGAATGATGCTTGCCATGCATGCTTGTAGTGTAATAGCCTTGCCTAGCTTTGAGTTTTTGAGGTCCCTTGCATGCTTAACTTGAGGTATTTGCATGTTTTGGCATTATGAGGAATGTTATTTCAGAGCTTATTTCTTGGCCATATTCGCATCTTTGTCACTCTTCCAATGTGCTTGAGAGTTACATCATTATACCCCATTTGTGAGCCATTGCAAGAGCTTCATTTTTGTGCCTTTCAAGCCATCATCTTAGTTCACTTTTGCCCCTATTCTGGCCTGCATAGGGTCTGTTTGGAGTTGGTTTGGCCATTTGAGCATTGCCTTGCATGCCTATAGTGTAATACACTTCACTAGTTTCGGTGCTTGAGCCACTAAACATGCATTGTGTGAGTCGTTTACATCATTTGGAGTCATTTTGTATGCCATTTCAGAGTTGGAACATGTGTCCTTGCACTCCATATTTCATCATTTTCAATGCGTTTGGAAAGTTATGTTTTATGCCTTAGGCTTGGGGCCATTGCATTGGGCATGTTTGCATGAGTTTCAGAGCCTTGTTTTCATCATCTTTGGCCACTGATTTGGGTGTGGCTGTGGCCTATCCATTTTTGTTTAAGTCCATTTTGCATCGGAGTATTGCCATTGTGTTCATAGCATTGAGTATGTCACGTTGTCGCATGATTGATCATTGCATTGTGCATGTCCTTGTTCATCTCATGTTGTATATTAGTTCCATGTGCATTGTGTATGCTAGTGTCATGAGCATTTGCATGCCATGTAGCTTTATACATTGTGTATCTTAGTTGCATGTTTTGCATCACTGTAGATTACATTGCATTGGATTGCATGCTAAAGTTGCCTTTGTGCATGCCATGTTTGTTACATTTGTGTTTGGGATAGGAGTTAGTCGAACACGGGAACAAGGGACGTCTGTACTCAAAGTGACGAAACTGCCTCGATTCCGGTCGCCGACATTCTTGACTACCCATGACGGAGTTGTTGGCTTTAGGGTGCTTGTATGTGCATTCATTTCACATTGAGTCTGCAATTCGGCTCCTCGGCATCATTGATCGAAATCGTATTGGTGGCCCGAGGTCGAGGCTACACTCCCTCGAGCTTATTGCATGATGGGGAGTGTCGGCACAGATGTGTCCGTGCACACATGTGTTGCAAATACCTTGTCGTGCCTCTCTCTTTCCTTTTGTTGCAAAAAAACAGAATCCAAGAGAGGAAACTGGTCGGCCGACCAGATTTACTGGCAGGCCGACCATTTTTTTTGGTTTCCACCACAAAAGGTGGTCGGTAGTTGGTCTCCCATGCCTATAAGTTGATCGGCAGCCTTCCCACACATTCCCAGGGTGGAGTTTCATCTCTTTGGAGCTTTGTGCAAGTTTCTGAGATTAATTGCAAACAAAGGCGAGTTGGGGCGTCGCGAGGGATTTCCGAACAAGGCAATTCAAGCATGCATGCGTCCTTTGTCATTCAAAGCAGAGCTAAGGCAGCCCACATTCATTTAGTTTGTATACTCATTTAGATTGCTTACTTAGTTAATGTTGTGTAATAATTAGCTGTAGCTTATTATTCATGTCGTTGTGTAATAACTAGTTTAATTAGATTAGCTTAGGTTAGCTAGTTGGTTTTGTATTATTTATTCGGACCCTATGCCGAGAGGGCGAATTTTGTAATAAGTGTGCGTGTGTGTGTTGCATGTCTTCCAACCCCACGTCTTTCTCCCTTTTATTTACCAGCTTACGATGGTTAGTTTTAGGATATGTTTCAATTAGCATCCTTATGCTTCGCATGTTTGCATTCATTCATCTGTCTTGCATGCACCGGGCTCGGCGCATCATACTAACTGCATTGTATTTCAATTATGAGCTGAATACATGTTATCTGTAGCATCTTATATGCCATCTTAGAATAGCCAAGCCTATCTTAGTTGCATTTTGCATGTGTTGCATTAGCCATCTTAAACATGAACTAGGATCATGCATTGATTACTAACTAGTTTCTGTTTTGGCTTGGAGTACTCGGTGAGTGTTTATGCTTTAGCATCCTTGCATGTGTGTGAGTGACTACCATGATAGCATGCTTGCCATGAGGCTAACTGCTTATGTGATATACCTGCCTGAATGCCTGTGTGTGAAGGTTAGATTATTTAAATTGAAACAATTCATCGATTGCGAGTTTTAAGCCCACTTGAGAGTGACAAATCACCATGTTCTCTAAGCCCACTTAAGGGTGTAAAAATCCACATTTTAGCCTGCTTGCGAGTAGCAAACCGCTTTCAAAAACAAACATGAGATATTTTGTTCCAACTTAGACGATCCAGTCTATACTTGTATGTTGTGCGCATCACATAGCAATTCTAGGCTAATAAACCGGAATAAGAGCACATATGTTTTCAAAAACAAGATATCATGTTTAGTAGTGGCCGATCTTTGATCGGGCGAGCGGGGGTGCTCATTGCATGACCTTCCCCAATCGCACCCAAGTTCCCGAGCCAAGGCAACTTTGGTGATGACGCACACGTGGCCTTAGGCACGAGTCAGGGTTTCCTAAATTCTCCAAAATAAAATATTTAGGTGGTGACTCTGTATCTGGCAAAGCAGTCCATGTTTGGCACTTCTTTCTAAAAATCAGTTTTTCAAAACGATTTGCCGGATTTGGACTCTTTAGTGATTTATCAATCTCGCATTGCACTTTGCAAGATCAGATTAAGAACCGTGACATTGAGTCCGAACTGTAGTGAGCCCAATGAACAAAACGGGATTTTCCCGAGACGTTCGGGCGCGTCTACAGGTAAGAAAAGACCCACAAAACCTCCCCCTTATCATGGATTGATCAAGGGAAGTGGTTGACCTTGGAAACTTGGACCATTTCATCACTAACCAGTATGAAATGAGCCCAGTCTCCATGTGTTCAATTAACATCCGATTGAACACCAAATTATGTTATTATGTTGTTCCATTTTAGACCAAGTTTCATTACTTCATTTTAATTACCTTCCATTCCTTAATCAATTGAATCCAATAATGAGCCTTAAATCCACTAATGGAGAGAAGTACTAAACCCAATGTTGTTTTAAGCAT
Organism: Camellia sinensis; assembly: GCF_004153795.1. Lineage (NCBI taxonomy): Eukaryota > Viridiplantae > Streptophyta > Magnoliopsida > Ericales > Theaceae > Camellia > Camellia sinensis. The sequence goes on along the minus strand of NW_021025200.1, from coordinate 2,174,947 downwards.
GAGAGACATGTCATGCCATTGGTAATAAACCCCCAAAGGGATTAAACCATTAAGCACAACAACCTCAATCTCAAGCTTAAACAAACAATCAGTTTGAAACCACCCTCAAAGCAAAGGAAAAACCAAGAAATTGGGAGGTTGTAGGGATGCTTAGAGATGAACACAAGTGTGGAAAGCAAGAAATAAATGCTATCAACTCAAATAGATTGGTGGCTAAGGCCTAAACCACCAAGCCTATGAGGACCATTACACTACAAGCATACTATACAAAGCATGAATGAAGCTAACTCACAAAAAAAAGTCCTAAAACAGTCCAAAAATATGTTGGAATTAAGACAAAAACAACTACAACAATTAGCTAAAATATTGAGGGATTAAAACTAGCACACAAGCACAAGGAGGGGAGGCTAACCCCTCTACTTTTAGGACTTCAAAACATGATTTTTGCCTCTGAAAAATCTCTGAAAATCAGTGGTAAAAAGATTTAAAAAAGTTAATGCGAAGGTGGGAAACATAAGGGTAAAGGCCTTAGAAGCAAGGTTTAAAGAAGGGCTATCAACCCCTTTACCCTTAATGGCCTTAAACCACAAGTTTCAGCCCAAAAATATAGGTAATAAACAACTCAAAAACGTCAAGAAAAGATAGAAAACATGCAGTGTAGAGATGGTACAAAAACACTAGAATGTATACCTCTTGAAGAGGAATGCTCCTTTAAGTTACAAACCACCAATTGATCGGCTTATCCGTATTGATCGGCTGTGAAAATTCGGCCTAGCGAGTCTCTCAGGAGTAGTATTTCTTTAACTTATCCATATTGATCAGCTGTGAAAATTCCAAGCCATCTAAGTCCATGAGAAAAACTGCCTCTCCTTACCAGATAGCTTTGATAATGTAAAGACCAATCCAATTGGGTCTAAACTTGTCCCTAGGATCGTAGATGGGAGCTCGGTTGTCTTTTAGTACCATATCTCCTTCCTTGAGATTCCGGGACTTAACCTTCTTGTTAAAAACCCTAGCAATTCTGCGTTGGTAGCCTTGAACATGATACAATGCTTTTAGCCTCATTTCATCAAACAGCATTAACTCCTCAAATCTGCTTTGTAACCAGTTCGCCTCTGCTATCTGACACTTGGCCATAACTCGTAGCGACGACACTTCAATTTCAATTAGCAGAACAGCCACCATCCTATAGACGAGAGAATAGGTGTTGCCCCTGTAGATGTCCAGATCGAGGTTCTGTAGCCCCAGAGTGCGAATGGCAATTTATCTGGCCAGTCCTTGTAGGTTCCAACCATCTTCTGCAAGATGTTCTTGATATTCTTATTGGCGGCTTCAAAAGCTCCATTAGTTTGTGGCCTATATTTGGATGACTTATGAAAAGCAACGTTATATTTTTCCAACAATTCTATCACCTCTTTTTTGAAATGGGAGCCGTTATCTGATATGTTCCGGTAGATGATATTGTTTCTGATAAATTTGGCCACATGCGTTGCCTTCAACACTGCATAGGATTGAGCTTCCATACACTTTGTAAAATAATCAATCGCCACCAAGATATATTCATCTTTATTCAGTCCTTTTGGTGAGACAGCATCGATAACATTGATTCCCCAGACTGAGAAAATCCATGACGAAGTCATGTTGTAGAGCTTTGATGGCAGAATATTCATGCGATTGGCATGGATCTGACACTTGTGGCATCGCCGCACAAACCCAATACAATCCACCTACATGGTGAACCAATAATAGCCTTGTCTGAGGATCTTCCAGGCTAGCATCACACCATTCATATGCGCCCCGTATTCTCTGCGGTGGATAGACTCCATAAGGCGCTTTGATTCCTCTTTTTCCATACATAGGTTATGCATTTCCAGATGGCCTCTTTTATACAGCTTACCCCCGCAAATGATAAATTGGACGGTCATACATTGTATTCCCCATTTGTCTTTGGTATTTTCCCCTGGTGGATACGTCTCATTTTCCAGAAAATTCCAAATATCGTAGTACCAGGGGTTTTTGTCTTGCGCTTCATCTATCGTGGCAATAGTTTCATAAGCCAGCATGTATTTTTGTTCGATGATAATCAAATGCATCCGGCTCCAAATGGATTGTCTACCATAGAAGATAAAGTTGCTAAAGCATCAGCGAACCTGTCGTTCTCTCTTAATAGATGCGTGAATGTCAGTTTTTCAAACCTAGGAATCAAAATATCCAAGGTTTGATGATAAACCTTCATCTTCTCTTCTTTGACTTTCCAATCTCCATTTGCTTGAGAAATAACCAAGTTCGAGTCTCCGATGACATCCAACCTTATTGCCTCTAGTTCTAGGATGGCTTCTAAACCATCAATACACGCTTTATATTCTATTTCATTCTTGGACACCTTGAACTGGAGTTTGAAGGCTAAAAGTATATGGAAATCATCGGGTGCTATCAGCAACACACCTATCCTATAACCATACTGAGTGAACGCCCCGTCAAAGTACATCATCCAAGTTTTCTCTTCAACTTGCAAAATGTCTTCATCTGGGAACAAGTATTCCACTACCTTATCTCCTTTTACTGGGTAGTCTACCAGGAACTCCGCTACAACTCTTCTTTTAACTGACTTGCGGGTGACATACTTGAGATCAAATTCGGAGAGAATAAGCAACCAACGAGCCATCCTAACCATAAGAACTAGTTTCTCAAAGAGATATTTGATGGGATCTAATCTTGTAACCAGGATTACAGAGTGAGCTAACAAGTAGTGTCTCAACTTCCTGGTAGCCCATACCAAGGCTAGGCAAGCTTTCTCTAAAGGAGTGTACTGAGTCTTATAGTCTAGCATCTTTTTACTCAAGTAGTAGATGGCTTTCTCCACCCTATCTTCAGATTCCTGAGCGAGCATGCATCGCATGGTCGTATCTGTCACTGACAAGTACAGAATAAGAGGTTTCTCCGGCTCCGATGGCGACAACACAGGCAGATTCTGGAGGTACTACTTAACCTGTTCAAAGGCAAACTGACATTGATCATCCCATCGAAATTTCTTCCCTTTCTTTAGGAGACCAAATAGTGGTTCACAAGTCAAGGTTAATTTGGAAATAAACCGTCTTATGAATTGTACTTTACCCAGAAAGCTACGCACCTCCTTTTCAGTCCTTGGTGGTGGCATTTCTAAGATGGCCTTGATTTTGAAAGGATCTACTTCAATTCCCCTCTGTGTGATCAGAAAGCCTTGCATTTTTCCTGCCGTTATACCGAAGGTGTATTTCTGCGGGTTTAATCCCAATCTATATTCCCGGATCCATTAAAAGAATTTCTTCAACGCGGTGTAGTGGTCCTCTCATTCTTTGGACTTGACAACCTCTTTGTGGATCATGTCATGCAGAATTGTGGTTGCAGCCCTCTGATATGTAGCTCCAGTATTTTTAACCCAAACGGCATAACTTGATAGTAGTAGGTACCCCACGGCGTGGTGAATGCGGTATTCTCTCTGTCCCCGGGTGCCATCAGAATTTGGTTGTACCCGAAGAACCCATCCATAAACGATAGCAATGCATGGCTCGCAGTGAAATCCACTAACTCATCAATATGCGGTAGAGGAAAGTCATCCTTCGGACTGGCTCTATTCAAGTCTTGGAAGTCTACACACACCCAGATTCTACCATTCTTCTTCGGCACTAGGACGATATTGGCCAACCAAGTTGGGTACTCAGATACTAACAAAAAACCTGCTTCGATCTGCTTGGTGATCTCTTCCTTGATTTTCAGTGCCCAATCCAGACGAATTCTATGCAACTTCTGCTTGACTGATCTGGCCTCAAGGTCAAGAGGGATCCGGTGCTGTACAATCTCAGGATCGATTCCAGGCATGTCTTCATCGGACCATGTGAAAACATCTTTGAAATATTTTAATAAAGCGATTAAACACTCACGCTCCTCCAAAGACAACGTGGACCCGATCTGGACCAGACGCGGATCCTCCTTGGTACCCACATTAATGGCAATGATTTAATTAGCACAAGGTTTAGCAAACCTCTCCTCTTCTCGATTAATCAAGTTTTTCAAAGCCAGAGGAATTTCTTCCCCTTCGTTTTCATTAAAATTTGAAAATCTTGGTCAATATAATAAACCAACGACACAGAAAAGTACACAAAATCTGCAGAGTTTTCATTCAAAAGGTCCAGATCTTTGGTTACAAACTCAAAAGAAAAGATGAATGAAAACCTTGACAGAACTTTGGTATCCAGGTTACCACTCCCAGAAATACTAGACACAGACTCAGAAGAAATTGAATTTGATCCCGACCCCACAGACTGAGTGGAATCTGATTCTAGCTCATCACCCGATTCAGAATTGGACAGATATCCTTCCTCCAGTTGCCAGGTAAGATGTGGTGCCCCTGATGCATCCAAAATGCCACCGGTTGGGTTCACACCCAGTTCTTCCCCGATCATAGAGATAGTAAAGTTATCCCCCAAGTTCTCTAGGTTGGTCGTAGGATCTGTCAGGAGACTAGCCAGTGCTGCCCTTACTCTAGGTTCATTGTTATCTGAGTCACTTTATGTGCTCTGTTCAACTTTGATGCTTAGTTCAGCTCTTTCCTCATCATCATTGTCTTGTAGCTGATGGTCAAAGAAGATCTCAAGCCTGGGGACACGTTGCTTTGAGGAATTTACCCAAGGCTCAAGAAAGCCATAAAAAGAGAAATTTTCTCATTCCCGAACAAAACGGCCATTCAGTGTCCCCTAGATTGGCCTGTGGATGAGTTCATAATGTTTTCCGGCTTGCTTGGCCTTGGCTCTACCTCTCATTTCTTCCCTCTTTCTGATCCAGTCCTCTTTGATGGGTACATAGCCCAGTCCATAGGCATGTGGGTTGTGTGGCACATCTATCAGTGCTGCATCACCTTTCCAACCACTCCTTCCAAGCCCCATTCCTGGAACATGCTGCAGTTTGTTCATGAAATAGATGGACTGGGCGCTGACGTACATGCCTTTGTCTGTGGCCAGAATGGTCTGTACTACCCAGGCTTCAGCCAGAGTGAATCTCGAGAGGAATACGTTCTCGTCGCCATGGTTGATCTCTAGCACTGGCATAGTCACCTTTGGCAGCAGATGGATGGATAAATTCCCAAAAATAATTGCCACTCCTCCCCTATGAGGGTACTTCAACATCTGATTGAGAGTGGAAGAGACAGCCTTTACATGATGTAACTAGGGCCTCCCTAACAGCAAATTGAAGGTAGCCGGCACATCTAAGACATGAAGCTTGATCTCTTGCTCTGATGGGCCCACCTGGACTCTCACTTGCATTATACCTATGACCTCTCTACTCATGTTATCATACGCCTGAATCATTTAGGCTGTGGGAACAAAGTCTCCTGGTTTAAGGCCAATTGCATAGGTGGTATGGGAAGGACATATATTAATGGCCGAATCGATATCTACCAACGCCACCAGCACCCATTTCTCCTTATATTCCATAGATATATACAATGGTTTATTATGAGCTGAGCCTTCTAGCGACAGCTCTTTGTCCGAGAAAGTAAGCGTTGGCCTGGCACCACTTAGAAAGACCAAACCCACAAGCTACTCGGGTGTGGTGTCAATGGACAACTTAGCCTTGTCCATTGCCGACAAAACTGCCTGCTGGTGTACTCGTGAGGCTATGAGAAGACCCCAGACGAAGATGTCAGCTTGAATTTTCTTGAGTTATTTCAACACTGCCTCTTCTTCTAGTTGTTTTTCCTTCTATTTCTCGACCTCTTTGTCCTTTCCAGACGCCTCTACTTGATCCAGGTGTGGCGGCTTAAAATATCACCCACTTCTTGTCAGATGGTCTATCTCCTTAGCATGCCATGTATTGTTTAGAATGTAATCATCCCAGTCTTCATCAGTATGGGCCAGATACAAATCATTATTGTCCCACCATTCGCCCTCAACGGTCGATAAACAGTTATCTGGCTTTGCTTATACCACCTTCATATTATAGGTATCTCACACAGGGTGTTGTGAATTTATAGTTTCCCGGTTGTCTTCAATTCTTTCCTGATCAAACTGCCTTAGTGCGGCTTCTTGTTCAGTATCTATGGTGCTCACAGTGCCCACTTCTTGGGCTGGGTTTTCTACACCATCGCTCTTCAGCAGCTTTCCTTTCTCATCAGCCCTTTCGGCTACTACAGCTATCTCTGTTTCTTTTCTCTCCGATTTTATTTCAGTTTCTTCTTTCTTGTCTGGCTCATCACTTAGCCATCCAGTGTTATCAGTTGATCCGTTTAGGTCGAACCAGCCGATCTGTACATCTCCCTGATCCTGCTCGTCAAAGAATTGTAGATTATCCAAATCCTCTTCGAGATCTGCTAAATCATCTAACCCCTGGCTCGGGCTATCTTCCCTAACCACATTGATGTCTACCAAGGTTGGCAGCACCAATTTAGGCTTGATTTGACCAGTTGACATAATGTGGCAACATGGATCATACACCCTATCAGGTAAGTCCTTAGGACACTCTGGCAACAAACTAGTGTACCTTCCTCCAAGGTCGACTCCTCTTCCATTGTAAGTCTCATCACCACAAGCTTGGGTTGAGGTTTGGATGTGTCCATCATGCATAGATCTACACCTTCCAGAATGAACAACATTGCTTTTGGTAGGTGAGAGGGAGTAATGCATACGCTGGGGTCATAAGAGGTGGCTAGTGTATGGATCAGGTTAAGATTTAGAGGTGGGGGACTTGATTATGGGCTGAGAGTGGATTTGTGGTTACGTTTGCTTTCCAAGGTGGAGCGATCACCTTGTTGTCAATGAGATCCTGAATCTCATTGCACAATCGAAAGCACTGGTCAGTGTCATGACCATGCTATTGGTGAAATGCATAGTATTTTGCAGGGTTATGTTTGGGTGGGAGAGGATCAGGAAATGGGCGAGGTTCTAAGGGTTTGAGGTACCCTTTCTTGACTAGCACCTTCATGGCTTGAGACAGAGTCATGTATAATTGGTTAAAAGTCCTCTGGGGTCGGGTAGGGTTAGACGATGTTTGTGAGCTTATGTTGGCAAAGGGGTCAACAGTCTTGGTTGTGGTGACAACACTTAGGTCTGACGGCCTCGCAGCTGTGTTACCACCAGCACCACTAGAACTGCGAACAAACGACCTTTTTACCGGCTCCTTCCCATCTATAATAAGCCCCTGCTTCATGGCGTCTTTGATTTGCACTCCCATTTCATGAAGTTCTATAAATATAAATAACGAGAGCACAATCATTCTCTACAATAGCTTGCCATGCAAATTCCGAACCACCATCCTAATCTAGTCCTTCTCAGAAGGCCTTGTGGTCATCATCAAGGCTTTGGCTCTCCATTTTGTCACAAATTTAGAGAAACCCTCCTTCGGCTCTTGGCGGGTTGCCTCGAGATCACAAGTCGTAACCTCAATCTGTGTATTGTAAGAATATTAAGCAATAAAGGCCTCGGCCATTTCTTCCTAATTCTGTTTGACAGAATCTTCCAACTTAGCATACCAAATGGCCGCTATACCCAACATGGTATGACCAAAGAGAGATAACTTCTGTAGTCTAGTTAAGCTCATCGGCCGTAAGATATCAGAAAACAAACGCAAGTGGACCGTCGGATCCTCGAAGCCGTCAAATCGATCAATGTGCGACATTTTAAACCGATCTGGCAATGTAATTATAGAATCAGTACACCCATCCTCTATGTCCGGGATGGAGTTAACCCCTTGTGCTCTCTTGAATAACTTTTCCAGTTTATTGACCTTGTGTATAGTTGGGTCAACCTCGAACTCAAACGGAGCCTCGATCTAAGAAACAAGGGTTTTGAAGGCTTGTGCTGGGATTGGCTCTGCTGGATTGCCCTGGTTTTCTTGAACATTGGCAATATGAGCGGTGGCTTCGGGTGCTAGGATAGCTGCGGTAGATGCATGGAATGCAGAGGCCGCAGTCGGCTGTGGTTGCTGTTGTTGTAGCCTGGTTATAACCTCAGCCTGACGGGTCGCATCATGCTGTAGGGTTTCAATTGTCTGTTGCAGATGGTGTATCAGTTCTTCCACACTGACGGAGAGATACTGTGCCATTGGAATAGGTGATTGATCTCGTGCTGGGCTAGAAGTAGATTATCGTTCCCAAACCAGACTGGACACAGGTGAGTTGAGGGGTGACTGCTGTAAGAACTAAACTAGTGAATTCTGTTTGATTCTCCTCCGTCTTATAACTGGTGGGAGTGAGGTAAACACGGATTGTCCCCGAACAAGATGCCCGGCTTTACAAAGTCTTCTGACTCGGGTCCAGAGTACTTGGGGGATATCCGAACTTTCTGAAGCTATGATTTTAAACTACCTAGCAAAAGAAATAAAGCAAAATAGCAATAATCAGAAACCACACAGCACCTTAGCTAAGATGTTATTAACATAGATGTGATCAAAACTGTATGACTGTACCCCACACTGAATTCTACCCAAAAATAGATACCAACTTTGCAACTACTATGCACATTCATGTACAGTTTCACTGTAAAAAACATACCAGTTAAGAGAGCCAAAACACTCCTATAATGGGGTAGGGTTACCCTATCCTAGTTTTTTCATGAACTAGGTTTCACTATTGCAAACAAGCGGTTTCATGCAATTCTATATTGTGGATGAGCATCTTGTCTAAGTTTGGAACAGTCTCTATGGCTTTTCTATATGCAACTAGGCCAAATGGTCAAAGGGGGTATCTCATCAAGACTACCTAATATACCTCTCACACCTAACACCCAGAAATGAAAGGAGGATCAAACGGTACAACGGTCGTCCAGATCCAAGGGTTGTGTTCCCATCATAGCAAAGCCCACGATCGGTCAACCTTTTGGCAAGCTTTTGGGCAAGCCTCCGGCAAACCGTCCAAGAATAACAGATGACAAACATAGTAACTTAAGCACACCAATGCAATGCAAAGAAACATATAAGTGTAGATAAAATTTCACATCATGAAGTTTGAGTCAAGTTCTCTAATTTCCCCAGCAGAGTCGCCAGAAACTGTAGCTCGCCGGAATGCCTCTGTTGCACAGTTAGAAAATTGCACATGTTTTTCCGCTTCAAACTCTGCTCTGCTTTGCTCTGCTGGAAAAAGGACACTGCCTGCCTGAAAAAAGTGGCCAACAACCCAGAAGTAGTGGTCGACCGGCCACCAATAGTGGCTTGCCGTCCAGTAAAAGTGGCCTGTTGGCCACTAATGTTGGTTCTTTTCTGCAGCAAAAGAGAACAAACAGAGCACAAACTAGAGCATTCTCAGGGGATGTTTGTCCACCCTGCCTCTCCTTATCAGCAAACAGGTCAAAGGAGGGGTAGGCTTGATTTGCCAGCCATCAATCGACGCAATTTCATTGTGTGATGACTTATGAATCAAGGGACACAATTTCAATAAATGGTAAGGAAAGACCCACAAAAACTCCCCCCCTATCATGGATTGATCAAGGAAAGTGGTTGACCTTGGAATCTTGGACCATTTCATCACTAACAAGTATGAAATAAGCCAAGTCTCCACGTGTTCAATTAACGTCCGATTAAACACCAAATTATGTTATTATCTTGTTCCATTTTAGTCCAAGTTTTGTTACTTCATTTTAATTACTTTTCATTCCTTAATCATTTAAGTCCAATAATGAGCTTTAAATCCACTAATGGAGAGAACTCAAAGAAGAATTCTAATATGAATTGATTTTTGAATAATTTTTTGGCAGAATCAAACTAGTTAGTAATTCAAATTTTATTTAAATTTTTTGAACTTTTGCATTTTTAACTATAAAATTACTAATCAAGTTTGTTTTAACTAACTTATCAACTAAACTCATTCAATCTTTCTTGTCACATACTTTACTAAACAAATAATTTAATCAATTTCAAATTTGAAACATTTCTTTTTCCCATAAATAATTGTAAGTAATAACTATAATCAATTATAATTCATGCATTTAGAAAACAACCATCAATTAGTTTTAAATAATTCACCATATCAATAATTTTTTGCTTTTATATGGGCCCTTTTGAGCAAGTATAATAACAAAAAAAATAAGACTTATTTGATTTTTTTTATAAAAAAAAATTGGGACCTTTTTTTCAACCAATTTGGGCCCCAAAGTTGGCACTGTTTAACCACTTTGTGCACATTGCTAGATATTAAGTGTGTACCTAATCTTTTTCCTCTTAAACATACATTAATTTGTATTAATTGAATGTTTTTTATTATTATTATTATTAGATGGATACAAAGAGTGCTGCTATTAGCACTTGCCAAAATTCTTTGGACCCCCCATTTTATAATTTTTTTTTTATTACAATTATACCCTAACGTAAAATTACATTAAAAAACATTATTAAATGGAACACCCACCTATCAATAAAAATTAATACTCTATAATATTGGACACCCACCTCCACCCCCACCCCCATCTCCAACTCCAACTCCAACTATACGTATTCCATGTTTGTAAACCCTAAACCTATTACTTTTCATAACCAACTAACATAAACCCTAAATCTATTATTTTTCATAATCATCTTAAATCCCGAATAAATTTTCATCACCATCATCAACACTATTGGACTTGAAAGTTTTGTTTCACTTATGTCACTGTGTACAGCAATAGAGGAGGAGGACAACAATTCTAGTGAGACTGGCATTCCATTGGTAAGTTTATCTATCTTGTATTAACATTCTTGGTCATTTTCGATCGTTTTCAGTTGTTTTCGTTCGTTCTTGTTTCGTTCGAACTGTTCGGTACTAGTTTGATGACTGTTAGAATTATGTTCGGTAATACAGTACTGAACATAATCCTTTCGTTCAATACATAGGTTCTGAACATTGATGCAGATAGTCAGTACTGTTCAACCGAATATCATCTTCATTTTCGTCACTGTTGAACTGAACAAAACCATTAGTTTCGGGACTGTTAAAATGAACATCATTTTCTCAATTTTGAAATTACATTCACACGTGTTTTCAGGGTGATGCTTCGACTAGAGGCAGTAAGATTGATTCAGAACTTGTAATGGATTATAGTAATGAATTTGTTACTCATGAGGTGAGTCTTTGATTGTTTTACAAGTAATGTACCTTTCTTATGTGCAATAATCGGTTAGTTTAATTTATTTATTTATTTCAGATTTTCAAGAGTCCAGATGAGTTAATTCGATGGGCACGTCAAGTTGGAAGAAAAAATGGATTCGTTATTGTCGTGCAGAAATCAAATGGAGGTGGTATTCGAGGTAGGAAGCCAAGACTTAGCTTAGCTTGTGAGAGGAGTGGATCTTATAGGGACACTCGAAAAAACAGCAGGTCTAAGACAAAAAAAGCAAGACTGACTGGTACAAAAAAATGTGAATGTCCTTTTTTATTAAAGGACAAAAAATTAGCCACAAATGATGACTGGATCTTGATAGTTGTTTGTGGTGTGCATAATCATTCTACTGCAGAATATCTTGAGGGTCATTCTTATGCTGGAAGGTTGTCACGTGAGGAAACCTCTTTGTTGGTAGACATGTCGAAGAGTATGGTACGACCGAGTGAGATATTGGTTACATTGAAACAACGTGATGATGCAAATGCTTCCACAATGAAGACAATTTACAAGGCACGTCAGAGGTATAAAGTTGCTGAGAAAGCTGGGAGATCTCAAATGCAACAACTATTAGGTCAGTTAGCGATGAACAAGTACATTGAGTGGCATAGGAGCTGTGCAGATACTGAGACAGTGACTGATTTGTTCTTTGCACATCCTACTAGTTTGAATTTGTTACGTGCATTTCCAAAAGTATTGTTGATGGATTGTACTTATAAGACCAATCGATATCGGTTGCCCCTTCTGGAGATTGTAGGTGTGACATCGACAGACGTGACCTTTTCAATTGCATTTGCATACCTTCAGTATGAGAAGGAGGATTACTATACATGGGCACTTGGTCTTTTGCGTAGTGTCATGGATGAAAATACTCTTCCTTCTGTTATTGTCACAGATAGAGAATTGACCCTTATGAATGCCATATGTACGGTGTTTCCTGCAACTACAAATTTGTTGTGTAGATGGCATATTGGAAAAAATGTGCTTGCCAATTGCAAAAAGATGTTTAAGACCAAGGATAAATGGGAAATGTTTATAATGAGTTGGAATATGTTGGTTATGTCATCGTCTGAAGAAGTATACATGCAACGACTGTCTTTGTTATATAGTGAGTTCAGTACTTATCAAGATGCACTTCATTATGTTACCTCATCTTGGTTGGATACATACAAGTCGAAATTTGTGGCTGGATACATACAAGTCGAAATTTGTGGCTGCTTGGACTGACACATTTATGCACTTTGGAAATTCTACAACAAATAGGTAAATACGAACATTTAAATTTACTAGTTGTTTGGTTTTTTATAACATTATTTTTATAACAGTTTATTTTCGTATATAGGGTTGAGAGTTCACATGCAAAACTTAAAAGATATCTTGGATCAAGTCAAGGAAATTTTGAGTCAAATTGGACAAGGATACACAATTTACTTGAGTTGCAACATAGTGAAATAAAATCATCATTTGAGAAAAGCAAGTTAATTGTGCAACATGATTTCAAACTTGCACAGTTTAAGGAGCTTCGTGGTAATGTCTCAATTACTGCATTAGAGATCATATTGGCTGAGTCTAAACGAGCATCTTCTGTTGGTATTGATATTACGGCATGTGGATGTGTTGTTCGACATACTCATGGTTTTCCATGTGCACATGAGATAGCAAATTACATGAGGGAAAATCGGCCAATTCCCCTCTCTTCGGTTTGTTCATATTGGACTAAGCTTGATATGTTGAGTACCCCACACACTGTAAGTGAAGAGTGGACTTGTACACCAGAGTTAGAATTGTTTGCCAAACAATTTGAGGAAGTGGATCCAGATATGAAGAGGTTTTTGTTACAAAAATTGAGGGAGTTAGCCAAACCTGATTGTACATTTTTGATTGAGCCGGAAGTGAAGTCTAATCCACGGGGTCGGCCAAAATTGAAGATTGAGACCTCCACTCGTCATGAGCCATCTGCGTTTGAAATAGTTGCTTCAGCACAAGATAGTCATCCACCCGGAGTCATTGCCAAGGCGAGTGTAACAACAAAAAAGGTGAAAACAAAGAAGAAAGAAAAGGTACATGGTTTACTAGTGAGGTATGTAATTGTGTCATGTTGTCTACTTTATTGTCTAACATTGGCATTGGCCTGTGATAGGTTCACCGGCTTTGATCATTGAATCTAAATTGCTTTTTAAAGGCATTCCCTTCTGAATTGAGACGATATATTAAATACGTTAAGGATGTTGTAGCAGATGGCAATTGTGGGTTTCGAGCTATTGCTGGTTTGATGGGTTTTGGAGAAGAATGATGGTTACAAGTGAGAAAAGATTTACTTAAAGAGTTGCATGCGCATAGTGACCACTGCAGGAAATTGTTTAGATCACAAGAGAGAATCGATGACCTGACCAACATCTTGGCATATTTTGAACCAAACCCTGGGTTGGACCGGTGGATGACGATGCCTGACATGGGTCATCTTATATCGTCTTTCTACCAAGTCGTTTTGGTCCACTTGTCTATGCAATAATGTTTGACATTCCTCCCTCTTAGGTCAATACCGACGTCTGTTGCCTCTCGCAAGGAGATATGTATTGGCTTTGTCAACAACAACCATTTTGTTCAAGTATTGGTTTCTAATATTTTTGTACATTCTAATTTTTTTGTAAATTCTTGTATATTATAACGACAACATTTTTGTACATTCTAATTTATTTTTATTTTTTTTGTAGCTCATTTTGGAGCCTAGTCATCCTATTCCACCCATAGCAACTAACTGGCGGAGGTACCATGACCCTTGTGCAGTAGGCTGGGACGTTGCACACAGTTCCAGAGTGCAACATTTCAAATCACTCATCAATCTAGACGTAGCCACTATCGAAAAAGTAGACCTGGATGAGGACTAATGTCATATGAGTGAGCTAGGAAATAGAAATAGAATTAGAATGGATTTCAGTTATGTAATTTTCTTTGTTAAACTAACTTAGAATGGAAAAGAGTGAATTGGAATGGATTTAAGTTATGTATTTTGAATGGATTTAATTCATGTTATTTTCTTTATTCTAATGAATTGGAATGGTAAACATTGAATTGAAATGAATGTTATTTTCTGTGTTGTACTGAATTAAAGTTGATGACAAAAGTGAATTGGAATAGATTCAAGTTACACAGTGATGAACCATATATGTTCGGCATTACAGTGATAAACGAAGACCATCTGTTCGGCACTACAGTGATGAACAAGTCAGTTTGATTCGGTCAGTCAGTGATGAACAGAAAATTCATGTCTATTCATTAGTCCAAATTTGTTTATTCCGTGATGACCATAAAGCAATAAACTTACTAATATTTGAAACAAACAAACTATCAAACATCAAACCAATTCAAACCATCAAACCATCAAATGTTCGGCATTACAGGGATAAACTAAGACTACCTGTTCGGCATCACAGTGCTGAATAAGTCAGTTTTATTCGGTTCCACAATGCTGAACGAGGAGGATTTGTTCGGTTAGTCAGTAATAAATAGAAAATTCTTGTTTATTTCCATCTTTGTTTATTCAGTGATGACCATAAAGCAATAAACTTACCAATATTTGAAAGAAACAAACTATCAAACCATCAAACCAATTCAAACCAACCATCAAACCAATTCAAACCATCTAAACCATCAAATGTTCGGCATTACAGTGATAAACTAAGACTACGTGTTCGGCATTACAGTGCTAAATAAGTCAGTTTTATTCGGTTCTACAGTGCTGAACGAGGAGGATTTGTTCGGTTAGTCAGTGATGAACAGAAAATTCATGTTTATTTCCATCTTTGTTTATTCAGTGATGACCATAAAGCAATAAACTTACCAATATTTGAAAGAAACAAACTATCAAACCATCAAACCAATTCAAACCATCAAACCATCTAAACCATCAAACCAATTCAAACCATCAAACCAATTCAAACCATCAAACCATCTAAACCATCAAAATAATTCATTGAGTGCCCAAAAAGGTATGGTAAAGTCATATACAAGCCTAGCACCATCAAAAAGTCTAACATATAGTAAAGTGTTATCTGACATTTGTTATACTTGTGTCTAACACCATCAAAAAGTCTAACACATGTTTGAGACTAAGATTTCAAAATACACATTCAAAACATTTGAACCCAACAAATGCTAAAGTCTAAGACATTGCTCCATGCTTCAGTGGACTGTTGGCCCTCCAAGACTTGTGTTATCTTCTTCATGGCATTGCGTAACATATCTCGGGTGAGAGCTGCTTCATTGTATCCAATTTCGAGCATTGAACATGAAATTCTTAAGGCACTGCCAATGCGCTACAAACAATAAAATAAAACTTGAAGTTTAGGGATTTGCTTTAGCATTATTTTCTGATTTTTTATTTATTGGGTTTTATTAGGATTTATTGTAGTTTTTTTTTTTTTTGGCAACTATTACTGAGGTTTCCTAGGATGATATGTAATAGGTTTTGCAAACTTGGCTTAGATATTGATTAGTTGAGTTTTTTGATTTGGGATTGGTTCATTGTTTCCTCCTTCCCTCTACTTTCTTAAATAATATGATATCCACTTGGTGGGTTCATGATATCATTGTCCCACCATAATTTTTTTTGTCAATAACAAAAAAAAATTCATTAATAAAAAAGTAAGAACATGGAATACAAAAATAACAATAAAAAGGAAACCATAAGGACAAGAAGTCCCTAGCAAAGAAAAAACAAAAGAAAAATATCGTGATCTACGAAAAACCTTCCAATCTCTAGAAATAAAAAAATAAAGGAATCTCCTTTAAAGGAAGGAGATATTGAAACCCAAATGAAGCCAAGTAGTGAATCTTCTCCCATAATCCCTCCAAATCATCACTTTTCCGTTCAAAGATTCTACCATCCCCTGTTAACCATATGACCCACAAAACTGAACACACAACACAATTACAAAGATCCTGAGTTTTGTCACTTGAACCAAAACCTCTTAGATCAATACAAAACAAATGAACACAAGCAGAAGGAACTACCCACTCCAATGTAGTGGTTAGGTAGAATTCTTATAGTACCCCCTAATGGTTGCCACAAGGTGATATTAAGTGATAGAGAGCCTGGTGGGGTTGACAGTATGAGGTTTGCAAATTGTTAAATTTATTCAAAATGGGACAGTAGGAGCCCCTTGAAAGCATGATTATGTTTGAACACTCATATCATGTCTTCATGCACTTGATATGTCTATATCTATTTAACAATTATATGACAGTGTTAATATACTTTTCTTAGGTAATGATAGATGTCAGAGTTTGAATTTAATATGTAGAAAATTTAAGAACAATATGGAATTTCAAACAAAGAAACTACAATTATAGTTATTATACTTTCTTATATCTCTTTTTTCCTCTTCTTCTCACCTCTTCATCATCCTCATTTTCCGAACAAAATTGAACTCACTCTGAAAGTCTGATCTAAAAAAGAAATTAGATATGTAGAGCCCTTATTTCAAAACAAATGGATTGTTGTTAAACCCTGAAATTAATAAATAAATGAAATATTTGAGATAGGGAAATAGATTATAATTGAATCTACAATTTCCTATTGTGATTTGTAATTCCCAAAATCAATAAATCCAATCAAAAAAGTGTTACCAAGCCTAAGGTTCAAGCCACACGAGCTCTCAAGATATATATATCTATCCACACTTGTTCAATTTTACAAAATGCCCTTATCCACGCATGGTCATTACATTATAATATTAGGGTTTTGTGTGGTTGTGGTTTTGGTTGGTAAATGGTTTTTTTGTTTACGTGGTGATGATTAATTGAAGAGAAAAGATATATAAATTATACCTTTGATGGTAGATGAAAAATTTTATAGCAGTAAATCATACCTTTGATGGTAGATGGAAAATTTTACAGCAGTAAAGTGTTGAATTTCCGAAATGGGGGGTCCAAAGTACACTTTCGGAATGGAATCAAGCAGCACTTTCGAATGTCCCAAGCACTTTCGGAATGGAATCAAACAGCAAAATGGATTCAATCTGTGTGCATTTGATTAGGTCGGTGTGCATTTCGAATGTCCCAAGCACTTTTGAAGATGAACATAGGGGTAGACCAACAGTCAGGAATGAGAGGTATGAAAATTAGGTGGGTGTGCATTTGATTGTAAAAATATTAGGAATAGGGGTAGATTTGGTAATAAGTGGGGTGTCCAAAAAAATATTATTAAAATTTAGGGTTTAAGGTTGGGGTCCAAAGAAATGGGGGGTCCAAAGAATTTTGATATGTGCTAATAGCAGCACTCGGATACAAATGCTTCAGGGAGATTAGTCATGTTAAAATGACCATATTACCCTTTGATTTGCACATAAAAATACAAAAATACCCATAAATCAAGACGTCTCGTTTATTATCAACATGGGTAAATTACACTTACCTCTCCTGGGGTTTTGCATATATATTATTAAATATCCATACATTTATTATTTTGGGGAATTGACCAGTAAATCCCATTTTGTGGACTTGTAATCCATAAGGTCCTGAATGTTTTCTTGGTGACTGGGTGGTCCCTTAATTTGTTTGTTGACAGTTTTGCCACTGCTAGTATTATTGATTGACATTTGGTGTGGGTTTTTATGGGAGAAGGTGAATAGGTGTTTGTGTGTCACGTTGATCGAAAAAGCACACTAATACTTTTTTTAATTTAGTAAGTGTGTAACACTCACAGCATGAGACGTGGGTTATGACGTGAACACGAGTAATTTGACACAGTTTTTTTTTTTTTTTTTTTTGGGTGAACTAAGTAATTTGACACAGTTTGACACGAGCAACTATGTCACATTTCAACTTTCCCACAGTTTGACCCCTTTTTTCCCGATTGCCATTTGTGACGTTTCGACGTGAACCTTACCAGTTGTTGGGTTCACGCAAAATCCGATCGCCTGCTCCGGCGGGGTACGACGGGTGATGCTTCAGCCAATCCCACTGTTTCTCGTCCCAGCTCTCAATCTCCTGCCCTCCTATGGAGTAACTGAGTTCTAGGTCGTCGTAGAATATCGGGTCATCTAGGTCGGTACGCAGGTTAACTCGATGCACACCCCCAGCGCAATCTCGCTTCTTTGAAGAAATCGATGCCTTCGTTTCGTTCTCTGAGAAACCAGAACTAGGGTTAGGGTTTATGAACGACGAGAGAGCCCAAACCGTTAGAAGAGCCACCAAAACTCCACCGACGAATAGAAGGCCGTCGGAGAGAAACGACCCCGCTTTGGTCCGAGCTCCACGCTTGGCCATGGATAGTAATGAAGATGTATGGAAGTGAGAATGCTGAGAAGGCACTATTTGAAGCTCAAGATGAGTATTCTTGTCAGTGTGTGGCCGTTGTATCCATTGTTGGGTTCAAAAAAATTGTTGATTTGTTGGGTTCACATTTGTTGGTTCACGCAGTGTTGTGTGACTCCATAACCCACGTTATCACACCCCAAAACATGGATCTGAATTACCAAACGTGGATCAGGAAACGTATCCCACAAAATCTGCATTCAATCCCAATATACACCTCTAAAGAAAAAACAAAAGAGGGTCAAACCCGTCCACACACACGTCACATAAATTTAAAACGGGACCTGGTTGTCCACAAAACATGCCAAACAGGACTTGCCAATCCAAGAGAATAAATGTGGGACCAGATGGAGTAATAGATTGGTAAATAGGACTTTCTGATAATTTTCCCTTTATTATTTGATTTTTAAAAAAAATTAAAATAAATGGATTTATTTTTTTCTCAACAATTTGCATTACTTATTTATTCATATGTAAAACAATTATTATTTTATCTTTTCTCAATCATATATTATCCTTAAATTTTAATTTTTATCTTTGAGTCATTAAACTTCTAATCGATGCATTTTTTTAAAAAAATACAAGTTAATATTTTTTACATGATTAAAAAAAATAAAAAAAAAAATATAGTAGTAAAAGGATATAGAAATGGGCACTCGGGTAATAAATCCATTTCTATATTTTATTTGCCCAAACGTCCATGCGTTTTTTCAGGGAAATTCTATTTCCACCCATCAAATTATCTCTGTGTACATCTTTTCTTAATCCACACATTTAGTAATTTGATTTTTATTTCTTTATCTCAGTTCACACACTTCACATTCCAAATATACCCTCACCTTCTCTATGCACATCCTCTCCTTCCATCCTTTCTCACTCCAAGATCCTATATTTTCTTTAGTAAAATTCTTTCTGAAGCAAATCGATCGATAACATTTCAAAACTTTCCACTGCTACATGATCAAATATTGCTGTGAAAGAACAAACATTCATCATTTCTATAATTTCTAGAATAGTTCATTCAAAAGTTTTTGTTCTTGTTTTTGGTTTTTGAGCTCTGGTTTTTGTTTATTTTCTCAAATGGGTCTTTCATTAATCGCATAATCTGCATTGTAGATTTTGATTTTCTCTGCCATAACCCCTGTTTCTCTGCTTCTTCACCAAGAGGGTTTGTGTTTATTTTCCACATAGAGCTATCTATTGTTTATCAATGGATGATTTTCCGATTTAATTGAATTTTTGGGGTTTGAAGAGTTGTTAAATTCCAGAAATTTGCTTGCAGCAGGATCAAAAGTAGTTGGAGAGTGATGAAGAAGAAAGGGAAAAAGATTCAAAATATTCGAAAGAAGGAAGAAGTTGCAGAGGATTGGTGCTTTGTATGCAAAGATGGTGGAAAGCTTCTTGTTTGTGAATACAAGTGAGTTTCTAAAAATGATTTCTTTGCTGTTTCAGTGTTTTTAGATGGAAGAGTGAGAGGAGGGACAGTGATTTGGGCACTCCATGTTCAGGACTGGAGGACAGTTTTCCCAATACATTGACAAAATTGCCCCCTCTAAATACTTCTTTCTTCCTTTGAATAAAGGGTATTCTCGTCTTTACACAAGGGCCAAGGTGGTTGAGAAAATGGGGTATCAATATCAATGGCCTATCACACATAATTTTATTTTATTTTATTTTTGATCACCTAGAATTTTTACATTCTTTGGTTCTTTTTTTTTTTTCATTTCCAATGCTTTGTCAAAATTTTCATCAAATTCAAATTTGATTTAAAAAAAAAAAAGAGGCTAGAAGTATGTTCTAAAAATGTCATTAAATCTGTATCAAACAATTTTTTTACCACATCAAGGATTAATCAACTTCTTCACTAAATTCTCAATAGTCATATTTTTACTTAAATTTGATGAATTTTTAAAAAGATTAAGAGCATCTCCAACCATTCACCAAAATTTTCACCTAATTTGATTTCAAATTTGAGTAAAAAGCTTATTTGGATATGAACTACTCCAATCTTTTCATCAAATTATCATCAAAATCTTTTTAAAAATTCCCCTTTTATTCCAAATTTCCCTTTTCATCAAATTTGATGAAAAAAATCATTTCCAATGCTTCATCTTTTTAATTTTTCATCAAATTCAAATTTGATGAAAAAAATGACTCTCCCTTGATCTGATGAACATTTGATGAAAGGATTAGAGATGGTTTTTGAGCATTTTTTCATCAAATTTAAATTTGATGAAAAAATGCTCAAAAACCATCTCTAATCCTTTCATCAAATGTTCATCAGATCAAGGGAGAGTCATTTTTTTCATCAAATTTGAATTTGATGAAAAATTAAAAAGATGAAGCATTGGAAATGATTTTTTTCATCAAATTTGATGAAAAGGGAAATTTGGAATAAAAGGGGAATTTTTAAAAAGATTTTGATGATAATTTGATGAAAAGATTGGAGTAGTTCATATCCAAATAAGCTTTTTACTCAAATTTGAAATCAAATTAGGTGAAAATTTTGGTGAATAGCAGTACACTTTTTGGCATTTGATTCAAACATCAATTTTCTGAAAGAAATTACCGAATTTGGACTCTTTTTGTGTTTTCACTGTTTCACATTGCACTTGTGAAATCAGAATCAAAACCAACACACAGGTGGAGTCCGAACTGTAAAGGCTATTCATTCTTCCGAAATGGAGCGCGAAAAGCCGAGCTACAATTATATTATATATATTATAAAAAAATAAATAATAAAAAATCGTTTGTTATCGGTCAGCCCTCGGCTACTGACATCAAACATCAGGCATATATATATATATATATATATATATATATATATATATTTATATTATTATTATATTATATTTTGCTTATATAAGGACAAAGATGGAGAGGCTCAGAGGGGGCAAAAAAATTTGTTTCAAGAGAGAGTTAGAAAGAGTTAGAGAGAAAAGAGAGAAAACAATACACATTTCAATCTTGAGCCAAAATACTTCGAGCTTACATAACTACTGAAATTCCTCATTTTCATACACCAAAAACACTCCAAAAATTCTGATACAACCAAAGATCAATTGTCTTGATCATAAGGAAGAATGTTTAGTGATTGAAAGTGAGAAAAACTAGAGAGTTAGCCACTTTTCATACCATAAACTCCATAATTTTGAATTGAGGATTTGAGAACACATTTCCTACACTTGAGGGTGATCAAGAGGGAGTTTGTGAACTAAGGAGTTCATTATTTCCTTGGAAGGTGAATTTCACAAACCTTTTATTTTCTTGCATTTCTTACTTATTTTGCTCTTTTGATTTAATTTATTGTTATATTGTATATTATTGTAATCTAATTGAAAGTTGTGAATTGATGTCCCATATATGTTATTTTGGCATGAGAAAGAGACCTTCCATGCTAAATAGTTTAATCTCTTCGGAGGTTCATTACCAGGGCATTATATCTCTCTCATGCCAAGAACAACTCCTTGTTTGACGCTTCTTTCCATTTAGAGGATTTAAACTCACCATTGGACTTAATGAATTAAAGAACAGATGGTTATTTAAAATTGAGTAACTAAAATTGAGGCTAAAATAGTGCAAGATAATAATTTGATTGTATTCAATCAGACGTTAATTGAACACATGGAAACTTAAGGCAGTTTATATTCATTAGTGATGAAATGATTCAAGTTTCCATGGTCATCACTTCCCTTGATCAATTCATGAAAGGAAAGAGGTTAGAATCATATTTTGTTGCATTTATTGAACTTGCACACTTTGATTCACAAGCCATCATGCAATGAAATTGCTTGAGTTAGTGGTTTGTGGCTTAAGTTTACTTCTCCTTTGATTCGTTCATGAAAATGAGGGGTGAGTTGTGCAGACAACCCTAGAGAATACCCTGTGCATGCTGTGTTTGTCCTCTGTTGCAACAAGGTGAACTGGGCAGCAGTGTCTGGCAAACCAGTTTCCATGGCCAGCAGTGGCCGGCAAACCACCTTTGATGGTCGGCATCCCTCACCAGTGGCCGGTCGGCCACTAATGCAAAACTTAGCAGTGTATTCCTTTGGTAAAGTAGAGCCATTCTGGAAGTGGGCAACAGTGTATGTGTTCTATTATGCAACAGAGGCTCTGTAGAAGCAAAACAGTGGCTTTTCAGGTGGAAATCGATCATACGCATGAACATTCCTTGCTTCCCAAGGTGGAGTAATTAGTTGTTTAGCTTACTTACTTCTTTTAATTATACTTGTGTTGTTGTAATTATTTAATTAGCTAAAGTAGTTAATTAGTTATGAGTCAATTTATTTCATTTGGTTTGTAATAGTTAATTAATTAGCTTAGCTTAAATAGTTAGCTAGTTAGTTTATTCATTTGGACTCTCCTTCGTGAGAGCATAATGTTGTAATAATGTGTATGTCTTCCAACCCCACATCTTTTTCCCTTTTATTTAACTACTTATGATGGTTAGTACAGGGACATCACGTTTAAATTAGCATTCTTTATGTTTGCATCCACTTGTATTGTATGCACCGAGGCTCGGTTCATCATTCCAACTGCATTGTTAGTTTAATACTTATTTGAATATGTACTTAAACCACATACTATCAATTAATTCATATGCCATGTTAAGTAGCTGAGCCTATTTTAGATTGCATATCGCATGTATTGCATTAGTCATATTGCATAGTTAGGAATCATGTATTTTTTCTAACTCTCTTATGCCTTTTTGACTTAGAGTACGAGGTGAGCCTTTACTTGCTTTAGCATATTGCATGAGTGTGATTGTTGGAATGTCTAATACTTATTTGAATATGTGCTTAAACCACATACTATCAATTAATTCATATGCCATGTTAAGTAGCCGAGCCTATTTTAGATTGCATATCGCATGTATTGCATTAGTCATATTGCATAGTTAGGAATCATGTATTTTTTCTAACTCTCTTATGCCTTTTTGACTTAGAGTACGAGGTGAGCCTTTACTTGCTTTAGCATATTGCATGAGTGTGATTGTTGGAATGTCTAGCATGCTTACCATGAGGCTAAGTGCTTAATTGATATACCTACTTGTATGCCTATGGATGAAGGCTAATTCCTTGAATTGGAATAATTTGAGCCATGCACATTTAAGCCCACTTTTTAAGTGACAAATTCAAACTATTTTCAAAAAACAAACATAACTCAAGTGTTCCAATTTTTGCAAGTTAGTCTATACTTGTATGTGCTCATCACATGGTAATGCTAGATTAATAACCGGAACAAGAACACATAATGCAAAGGAAGATTTATATCATGATTAGTAGAGGTCGATCTTTGATCGGGCGAGTGGGTGAGCTCAATTCATGACCTTCCCCTCTCGTACCTAAGTTCCTGAGCCAAGACAATCTTGGTGATGACGGACACGTGGCCTTTGGCACGAGTCATGAGTTTCCTAAATTTCTCCAAAATAAAACATTTAGGTGGCCACTCTGTATCTGGCAAAGCAGTTTATTTTTGACAATTTGATTCAAAATTGATTTTTCAAAAGATTCGCCAAATTTGGACTCCTTGGTGTTTATCTATTTCATATTGCACTTGTGGAATTAGATTCAGAATCGCAGGAGTCTGATATTGTAGGACTTATTTTGATTTCTGAAATGGGGCGCGAAAAAGTCGAGCTACACTCGCCGAAGCGAGGTTGAGGTAATAAAAATTTTAATAGACAAGAAACAGGACTGAAGGCTGCACAGGCAGTCACCACTGTGTTCCGGATCCCAGTTTATAAAGTCCTGTAAAGGATCAGGAACTGTATTACAGAGCACCAGAAAAGATTCCTAACGAATTTATAGGAAGAAGCCTTAGGAAGCACTGTGCCTACCACAATGAGGATGGACACCTGACTCAGGGGTGCAGAGCACTGAAGGCGCATTTGGAACATCTGGTTAGACAAGGTCACTTAAGGGACCTAGTAGATGAGGCCAGAATGAGGGAAGAGCAGGCAAGGCTGCCCTAGGCACCGACAGCACCACATCCACCGGCACTACAACTGTAAGCAAACGGACCTCGAGTGATCAATGTGATTCATTCGAGGGTCAATGAGAACGAGGTACGTGGGGAGACTCAAAGAGTGAAACACTTACAGCATGTGTATCAAGTTCAGCAAAAGAGGTCTAGGACAAACGAGTGCCAGAGACCAATGGTGTCATTTATTGCAGCAGACCTAGACATGGTATAACATCCACACAATGATGCTCCGGTAATAACCCTTAAGATTAGAGAATACCAGGTAAGGTGCATTCTGATTGACCAAGGCAACTTTTGTGACATCATGTATGTCAGATGTTACAAGGAGCTTGGCTTTTACCGAGATGATTTGGAGCAGTCCAACAGCCCAATGGTCGGGTTCAATGGAACGCCGACATGGCCTCTGGGAACAATAAATTTGGTGATACAGGTGGGTACCAAGAAAGTAAACACAGAGTTCACAGTAGTTGACACCCCCTCCCCTTACAATGTTATCTTGGGAAGGCCATGGTTGCATTCAATGAAGGTTGTTCTCTCAATACTGCACCAGCTATTGCAGTTCCCAATAGAGCATGGAATTGAGGAAGTTTGAGGGGATCAGGTGCAGGCAAAGAATTACTCCATGGCAGTAATGAAACCCACCTGCAACGTGCGAGAAGAAAAAATAGTAGAGATTGAGGACGAGGACATGGAGGTCTTGAGGACGTCGGTAAAGAGCCGGCCGACAAAAGCAAGGAAGCCTTGAAGAAAATTCTGGTCCAGCAATGGGATAAAAAGCGTTTCTTCTTTCTCGGCTCAGGCTTGGTCGAAAAGGAGGAAAGGGAGTTAGAAGCATTCTTGCGAGCAAACATAAAGGTGTTTTCCTAGACGCCCTACGAGATGCCTAGCATTGACCCCGAGGTCACATTCCACAGACTAAACGTAGACAAGTCGGCTAAACCTGTTATTCAGCGAGCAAGGAGGCCGACGTTGGTTCATATGGATGCAGTAGAGGAGGAAGTGGACAAATTGTTGGAGGCCAAAGCCATTTGAGAGGTAAACTACCCAACTTGGTTGTCTAATATAGTTGTTGTAAAAAAGAAGAATGAAAAGTAGAGGGTCTGCGTGGACTTCACCAGCCTGAATAAGGCTTATCCCAAAGACAGTTTCCTACTCCCCAAGATCGATCAATTAGTGGATGCCACTTCGGGATATGGAAGAATGAACTTCCTAGATGCTTACAGAGGATACCATCAGATAGCAATGGATTCCCCCGACGAGCAGAAGACTGCATTTATCACCCCAAAAGGGCTATATTGCTACAGAGTGATGCCTTTCGGGTTGAAAAATACAGGAGCAACCTACCAGAGGTTGGTGACCAAGATGTTCAGACATCTGATCGACAAAACAGTGGAAGTATACATTGATGACATGGTCGTGAAGATCAAAAAACCTGAGAATCACCTGGCCGACTTGAAGGCAGTGTTCAATATTCTTGGAACATATCGGCTTCGACTCAATGCTTCGAAATATGCATTTGGAGTTGGGTCTGGTAAGTTCCTGGGGTACTTGATTACTAGAAGGAGCATTGAGGCAAGCCCAGATCAAATCAAGGCCATCCTTAACTTGAAGAGCCCGACATCGGCAAAACAAGTACAGATGCTGACAGGAAGGGCCGCAGCCCTAAATAGGTTTATAAGTAGAATTTCATATAAGTGTAAACCATTTTTCAGTTTATTAAAGAAGGTCGCAGATTATTTGTAGATAGAGGAGTGCGAAGTCGCCTTGGCCGACTTGAAAAAATACCTGACCACAGCTCCAGTTCTCTCAATCCAGTACTTAGAGAGGAACTGTTCTTATACTTGGCGATTTCGGAGCATGCAGTGAGTGCAGTGGTAATCAGAGAAGAGAAGGGAGAACAAAGGGCGGTATACTATATGAGTAAAACCCTAGCAAGTGCAGAGACCAAGTACTTACCCCTGAAAAAATTAACACTGGCCTTAGTGATGGCTTCCAAAAAACTAAATCATTACTTCCAAGCTCATAAGATTGTAGTGTTGACTGAGCACCCCTTGAAGTCCCTGCTGTAACAAGGAGATTTGATAGGCAGGGTAGCCAGATGGGCAATGGTTTGGGCCAATATGATTTAGAGTTTAGACCTAGAACGGCAATCAAAGGCCAGGTTCTGGCTGACTTTGTGGCCGAGTTCACACCTGGTGCCATCCCACATCGGGCTCCGGTAAGCCATGGCTTAGGGTGTCCAATGGAACAAGAAGAGACCCAGCTAGGAATGAAAAACCCCACAACAGAGCAAAAAAAAGAAGAAAAACCCAAGCCCTGCGATATTTACATTGGCGACTCTTTCTGCATGTTTGTTGATGGAAGTTCAAACCATCAAGGAGCGGGAGCAAGAATGGTGTTGGTATCACCAGATGGGCGAATGTTAGAGCAGTCTATTCGTTTGGGGTTCAAGGCCTCAAACAATGAAGCAAAATATGAGGCACTAATCATAGGGTTAAAGTTAGCAGCAATAATGGAGGCCGATGAGGTAATAGTTTTCTATGACTCCCAACTTATTGTGAAACCAGGTAACAAGCGAATATGCAACCCGAGATGAAAGAATGATAGCCTATGTCAAAGAAGTTGTTAGACTACTAGCCTTGTTTCAGGATTGCTAACTACAGCAAGTTAACCGAGATGACAACAGCCATGCCGATGCCTTGGCTAACCTAACTAGTGCAATGAAATCAGGGGAGGCAAGGACAATAATGGTTGATTATTTGTCAGGCCCAAGTGTAGAACCACTAATCACAGAGTATGAAACAATATGTGTGGAGATGGGTCCAAGTTGAATGGATGCAATAGTAATGTTTCTTAAGGACGGCAAGTTACCGGATAATCGCAAAGAAGCACACAAGACCAGACTGAAGTCGGCAAGGTTTAGCCTAACAGTAGAAGGACATCTCTACAGAACGTTTTTTACTGGTCCCCTTTTAAGGTGTATGCATCCCTCCCAAGTTGAAGACTTCTTGTATAAAATATATGAAGGGGTATGTGAAAGCCATGCTGGGGGTAGATCACTTGCTCATAGGGCCATTACTCAGGGGTACTGGTAGCCCTACACGCAGAAGGATGTTGAAGCCTACGTCAGAAAGTACAAGAAGCGTCGAAGGTTTGCACCTTTGATACATCAACCAACAGCAGATTTGAACCCAGTATCTTGCCCTTGGCCATTTGCCTAGTAGGGCATGGATCTTGTTGAATAACTGCCCCAAGCAATTGGGCAAAGGAAGTTTCTGCTGGTAGCAACTGATTACTTCACCAAGTGGGTAGAAGTTGAACCCCTTGCAAAGATTCTAGATGTTGATGTGAAGAACTTCATATGGAAGAACATCATCACCAGGTTTGAGATCTTAAAAGCAATAATAGAAGACAATGGTACACAGTTTGACAGTAAGCTAATCAAAAACTTTTGTGCAAACTATAAGATCAAGATCTACTACTCTACTCTGAGTTTCTCCCAGAGTAATGGTCAAGCATAAGCATCCAATAAGATTATCTTGGATGGAATCAAAAAGAGATTGGAAGTAGCAAAGGGAAAATGGGTGGAGGAGTTACCTAATGTACTCTGAGTATACCGGACTACGCTGAGAAGATCAACTAGGGAGTCTCCATTTTCCGTGGCTTATGAAACTGAAGCGGTTATCCCATTGGAAGTCGGCATTCTTTTCCAGGGATTAAAACCCAGGGAGTGGAAAATAGTACTAATGAGGCATTTCTAGCCTAAGATCAAGACCTACTGGAGGAGAAAAGAAATAGAGTAACAATTTGGCTGGGGATATACCAGCAACAACTTGCTAGGGCTTACAACAAAAAGGTCAACCCAAGAGAGTTCAAAGTTGGGGACCTTGTGTTAAGGAAAGTAGTCGGCAATAAAAAGGATTCTAGGGAGGGCAAGCTAGGCCCAAATTGGAAAGGGCCTTATAGAATCATCTCGGTCACCGGCAATGGGGCATATCGACTTGAAGACAGTGATGGCAAAGACTTGCCAAGACCCTAGAACACTTGCAACCTAAAGTTTTTCTATCATTAGATTTTTGTTTTTTGAAGTTTATGTCATTAGCCGAAATAGTAATAAAATTTTAGTTCGATTTTTATGAATTTGAAATTTGTGTGATAGGATTGACCAGTCCTATGGCAATGTTTATGAATGAATCATAACGAATAACTTAAACTTATTATATGACAGAGTTGAATTATACTTGCATATGATAGAGTTGAACTAAGTTGGCAATGTTTCTGAATGAATCATAACGAATAACTTAGACTTATTATATGATAGAGTTGAATTATACTTGCATATGGTAGAGTTGAACTAAGTTGGCAATGTTTCTGAATTAATCATAACGAATAACTTAGACTTATTATATGACAGAGTTGAATTATACTTGCATATGATAGAGTTGAACTAAGTTGGCAATGTTTCTGAATGAAGCATGACGAATAACTTAGACTTATTATATGACAGGGTTGAATTATACTTGAATATAATAGAGTTGAACTAAGTTGGCGAAGTTTCCGAATGAAACATGACAAATAAACTTATCTTATGATAGAGTCGAATTATACTTGCATATGATAGAGTTAAACTAAAATTTGTCTAAGTGTGCTTTAATCGGATTAACAGAGAAACCCAGGTTGAACACCTTGGCTAGTCTTTGTTCGAATTTGACTTCAGCGAAAGGCTTTAAGTGCTTAATGTGAACTTAAGTAAAACTTAGGTTCACATTAAGGGGCAAAGAGCTGGAAAATGATAAAAATTTAAGAGCTTGGGAAGACTTGTTAAAATTACAAACTAGAATTGGCTTAAACATTTGTTGAAATTTTAGGAAAATTTACAAGTTGAAATTAGCCGAGGTAATATTGAAAGAAGCATCCGAGATACATACTGGCTGACATGACTAACCAGGTTGTCAGAACTTGGAAAGGGTGAAGTCTTAATAGAATATAGCATATGGAGATGATAAGAGCCATATTGAATAACACTTGTAAAAATATTTTGATATTTTAGCCGAGGTATGCCAATGGTTGGCTGAGGAAAACAGTCAAGGTTTATATCCGAGGTATTATATCCCAGAGTTATTATACAGTTAAGGTATACTTTGAAGAAATGCAACAATATTCTAAGTATGAAAGTAGTAAAAACATGCATAGAAGAAAAGAAGGCAGACATTCAACACTTGGAAGAGAATATAAGATTTGTATTCAAAGGATAGAACTTGTTCTAATACAAAAAGAAGGCACATTGACCAAATTGAAACTTAACATTATTCAAACAGAAAGGTTGCAACAACTACAAAAGAAGAAATACAAAACGAAGAGATTCTAAGTGTATCGCTCTACTTCTGCGATTAGCTGTGTATCAACCTCGGCAGACAATTGAGAAAGCTTCTCGGCAATCCTCTCTGCCTCAATTTCGACATCGATCTCAAGAAGAGTTTAGTCGAGGCACTCTTGGAGACCTCGTCCTCCGCATCTTGAGTCAAGTTAAGGACATCTTGAGTCAAGTTAAGGACTTGCTCATTCAGAGTAGGGGACTTGGCCCCAACAACAACCTCGTCATCATTCGCAGCTTCCTCCTCGGCATCGTCATCGGAATCTTGTGGAGCCGGAAAGAAAGGCACTTAGAGCTAGTCAATATTACAGAATGGGGAGTTCAATGGGACAGACATCCTATTGAGCGCCACCGTCCAGCCAAGGTAATAACCTCGGTTGCAAGCCAAGTTGACTTGTTCTTTGTATTGATCTCGGACAGCGGCCTACCCTTCCTCAAAATCCTTCTCATCGGTCACCTTGACCTTGGCATCTTTTGAGTCAAGGGCCTCTTGGAGTTTGGCCTCTAGCTCAGCTGCTCTAGCTTTGGCAGCCTCAAGATCGGCTTTGAAGGCAGTGGCTTCAGTATCGGCCATTTTGGCTTTTTCCTCGGCCAAATCCTAAGCAGCTTTAGAAGCCTTGGCTTGATCCAGCAGAGCTTGATTGTTGGCTTTGGCATGATTGAGTGAGAAGAGGACTTTGGTAGCTTCCTTAGTCTTCCTTGCCAACTCCTTTCTTGTCATCTCGGTCTTAACTGCGTATGAATACGCATGCTGGATTACCTGTAAAAAGTAAAACACATTAGTGAAATTTAACTAAGTGTTGAAAGACTAGAAAAGAACAAATAAAGAGGCTTACCAAAACTGAGTGTTGCATCATCAGGCCGAAGTTTTCATATACGTGGAGGTTGGCCATGTGATTCATATCTTCGAGCAGGAACATGGCCGTTGACAGAGTGGCACCGACCTCGGCATCGTTAATCGCATTGTCGCCGGCTGTTAAAGGTTTGTCCCCTACCATGACTTCAGGTGCCTAGGTCATATTACGAGGGAAACTGCTGCTACCCTCTGGGCAATCTGACCTCGGCTTTTTCGATGGCGGGACCTCGGGTGTTGCATCCTCTAATGGCCTTTTTTCAGCAGTGGTAGTGTTCTTCTCAACCTTGGCTAGTTTTGAGATTGACACAGTGTCCTCAGAGTCAATCTGAGTTACTATGGCCTTAGCCTTGGCTTTCTTCACTCTTTTCGGCTTTGGCTTTGATTAGGATGGAGAAGATGAGGATTACACTGTCACAACCCCAGGGATGCTGGCAAGGAGATCCTCAACAATGGCTGGTTTACGGCCCATTTCATTAGCGGTGGAAGCAACTGTTACTCTGGTGCCAAAGTGTATTACTGGAAGGGCGATAAGGGGATTGGCTGGATCGCAAGCCGATGCCTTAGAGTCTCGGTGTTTGCAGTTGTGAGTTTTGCTGGCAGGAGCAAAAATTAGAACCCGACGTTGGCGTTGGCGCTGGGATGGAGGAATTAGTTGAGGGGCAAAATTAGATGGTTGCTCAACTGGGTCAGAGGTGGAGGCCTGATCTGGCATTGAAGATGAAATTGTTGGTGGAGTTATAGCAGAGGGAGGGGTCTTACTTCAGCGTGGAACATCAGACAGGGCCGACTTGTATATTGGTATGTAATTCAATAGAAGAGGGGCCTTGCGTTTCTGCACAGGGAGATCTAAGACCTTCTTTAGATCTCAACTGGAGATGAATGATTGCCGAAATCCCTTGGCTGGCTGAGGAAGAACTGTAAAAAACAAAGAGCAAACATTAGTAGAGATGAGTGAGTTGGCAAGCTTTAACCAAAACGAAGTTACAATAGGATGACTCATTCTTACCATCACCTTCTTTAAAAACTGTTTGGCTTAGAGGATAGAGATGAAGATTGTCATCAGGTGCAAACTCTTAGTTACCCAAGACGATGAAGTAATCATCTCCAGCACCCTTGTTGGAGTCTGGGAGGTCAGCTATTAGTTTGAAGGCGGTGGATCTGGGCTTAAGGTAGTATATGTAGCTTTTTTTCTGACTTAAGGCCACACATAGTATAGCATAATTGGATGTCGGCTAGAGTGATCCTAACTTTTTCTCGGTGTGCTAGTTCAATTATGCCATTGATAACCCTATATGAATTTATGGCCAGTTGCATTGAGTTGAGCTTGTAATAATGAAGGATTTCTCGGAAAAAGTATCTAGAGGGAACCGAAGTCCACACTCTATGAAAACAACTACTAGGAAGGGCATGGAGTCCCCATCAGGCATGATGGAGTCCTCCTCCCTAATTTGAGTTGAACATCGGCTGGGATGGAGAACTCTCGACGGAAATACTTTATTTTTTCTGGGGTATCCACTCTTCACCTGAATATACCCATAATGTCGGCTAGTGAAGATTGGTATGAAATTTCGGGAAAGAATGTTTGGTATGGGTTTAAATACCTCGGCTTAATCTTAATCAAGCACTGGTGCAAAGGTTCTTGAAATCTAAGAGGGTTTTTGTTTTGATTTTTTTAAAGAACAAAGTTCTGAAGTAAATCCCAAACCTAGGAACTACAGACACAGGGATTAAAGGCAAAAATCTAGAAATACAATAAG
Organism: Camellia sinensis; assembly: GCF_004153795.1. Lineage (NCBI taxonomy): Eukaryota > Viridiplantae > Streptophyta > Magnoliopsida > Ericales > Theaceae > Camellia > Camellia sinensis. The sequence continues at coordinate 2,142,559 of NW_021025200.1, read as the reverse complement.
AAAAACAGAAAAAAAAGAGAGCACGATTCAGAAATCAATAAAGCAACATGTTTTCAAGAAACACTGAGTAGGTGTGTGTGGATGTGCAAAGGCCAAGAACAGTGGCAAAAATTATTAAAGCTTCAAACCTATGAGCACTATGTACGTGTGTGCGAGAATCAAGAATCACGAACAGTGTGAATAGACATAAGGACATATTGAACATCATGAATCACAGACAAATACGAGATTCAAAATACAACAACGATTCAAGAACAAAAACTAATTTGCAATGGTGACAAATAGCATGTAAACATATAACAAATTTAAAACAAGTCAAAAGAATAATGAAAGACTGAAATGAAGGAAATCAGTGGCTTACCGAGGAAACAAGCGCCGGGATGAGTATCGCCGGAGTCAGACGACATAAATGGTAGCAAACAGATAATGAAAAGGTCACCGGAGGAGGTAATCGGAACAGTTGCAGAGCTTGAAAGCTTGAGCAATGGCGGTTTGGAAAAGGGCGTTAAAGAGAGAAAGTTTTAAGACAAAATGAATACTCAAAAGTGAAAAGACGGAGAGAGAGGGAGAAGTTTTGTCAAAATTATGAAAAGGCGGCAAACCATAATGATATGCCTTGGATGACGTGTCTGTCAGACGGCGTGTACAGAAGCGATGCGTCCTGATAGCACGTGTCAGGTACGAAGCAATGCGAAACGAACGCGTGGCAGAAACGGTTGGGAAAACAGTATGTGATAGCTCATGCGCAAATAAAACTCTTAGAGTTTTGGATTTAATGAGCCAATAACCTCGGCTAGAGGAACGATCTTAGTTAAGGAGCTTGGTCAGTGGCAAAGTTGGACAATAGAGTCCTAGGTACGCGAAGCTAACGAGTAATGATCTCAGCCGTAGAAAGAAAAAAGTGAACTTTGATCGACGAGACAATGTAGGTTCCATCACCTCAGATTGTCGAGGTAATGAAACCTAGGGGGCAGTTGTGGAGGCATATTTTGTGAATGACAGCACATAGCCGAGGTGACGTCGGTGTGTCAGCCAGACTGCAACGTGGCTTGGTCATGTGCGAGATGATCTCGGCTAGGCCGAGGTTATCTTTGGAGATATCTAAATCCGAGATGAACGGATAAGGGACAAGAGTCCTAGAATGGAGGAGGACCTCAGTCTGGATAAAGATAAAACTCTTAAGGAGTTTATCTCTATCTAGCTGAGAGTCCAAGATGAGTATTGAGCCAAAGTCCATTGAAGCTAGGCTTCTATAGGGATCAGGTTAATGCTATCTATAAAAGTAAGGCACCCTCATGGGTTTAAGGTATGCTTTTTAGGCTTTGTCTAGTGAGTTAAGCACTATTAGCTATCTTTGAGAGATAATTACTGACTTGATCGTCGGAGTGCCCTCGGATAGACAAACCACCGCCAGATTCTTATATTTCTGTAACAGGTTGATCGGGCTTTATCTATTTTGCCGGTGCTCTCATGCTGAGTTTCCCTGTTTGGTTGTGTGATCAAAAATCAACATCCATAATTATTAAATTCATACATTTTCTTTAGTTAATTAGTGAAATATAATATTATAATTTAAATTAACGTGGCTTATAATTTAATCAATAATCAATAATAAGAACAAATAAATAACTGAACCTATAGTCAATAAGTTTAACCTTATCAACTCAATAAAGAACCTCACAATGGGAAGAAACAACCAACTAAACAAACTCCATAATCATAAATAAATGATCAAATGATTCAATTATTATCTTGACCTATAAGTTAAAAGTGCACAAGAATAATTAAAATAATGGAATAAAACATTTTTTTTAATTCCAAAAATAAGAGTTTTACATGATTTAAGAAGAGACATTACTACAATTTTATAAGAGATAAACAATACATAATATCTATCTATCTATCTATCCATATATATTATATAAGGAAAATAGACTTTTTAATGAGAAACCTTCTAGGAGTTCCAAATCCTCATTCTAATTTTCTTGATTTTTTAAATTTTAAATAATTACTTTTATTTGATAATCCCACATCAGGAAAAGAAGGGAAAAATAAGTTGTTTTACTTATATAAAAAAAAATCTTATACTCCCATTCCATTTAGTGAGGAGCCTTGTGAGAGTTTCAATATCTCATACTAATTTTCTTGATTTTCTTAATTTTAAACAATGAAAATCTTGATTGGCTAACTTTTATTTGATAATCCCACATTGGGAAAAGAAATAAAAGTAAATTGTTTAGGTTGGAAATTTTTATCAAAGTTTAGGTTGATAGTTCACCAAACTGTACGGTAAAAATATGTCTCTCTAATAGGAGGCCAACTTATATAATTTAAAGGCTTTTTTCACAAGGGTTTCGAAATTTGGAGGCCATCACCCATTTCCCCCAATTGGATCCATCTTGCTTGCATGACTACAATTAATTATATTTTTAAAACAATATTTTGCTCCAAATGCAATGATACAAGTTAATTTCACGATTATGACCACATGGATGACAATGTAACAAGACACATGTCGGAGAGGAGAAGAGGTCAATTGATTGACTTTGATTTAGTTTCAGTTTTTATTAGCAACATTTTGAACAAATTAAAGATCGATTTATTTTGAGCAAGACTATCATTTATAATCATGTAATTTTATTATATTTAATTTTTAAAAATAAATAATATATATAATTTTATAAATAGATTATATATTTTTATTAAAGACAAATACATTACAATCACATGAATATAACTTTAGAATGAATTTGATTTTTTTTTTTAATATGCATATGAGTTTACAAAATGATCGAGTATGATAAATTCATCAACCTAAACTATACCTCTCTAATTCTCGTTAGCTACCTTTCATTTACCTTTGATTTTACAATCTCACATATGAAAAAGAAAGAAAAAGTGAATTATTTCACTTACATAAAATGAATCTTGTACTCCCATTTATATAAGTAAAAGAAGATTTTTAGTGAGAAGTCCTATGCTCAATATCTCATGCTCATTTTTTTGATTTTCTTAATTTTAAACAATTAAGAAAATCTCTATTGACTAGCTTCCATTTAACTTTTATTTCTCAATCCCAGATATTTTTGATTTTAAAAATAATTTTGTATGAGATTTTGAAACTCTCATAATATTTAACTTTAAAATAATTATAATCCCACATCGAGAAGGAAAAAAAAAAGTGAGTTATTTTAATTATATAAAGTGTTACAATTCCACATCGAAAAAATAAAGAAAAAGTAAGTTGTTTCACTTATATAAAATGAATCTTATAAAAGGAATTTTAAGGGAGAAGCCTTCTAAAAGGTCCAAACCCTCATTCTAAAATTATTGAATTTTCTTAATTTTAAATAATTAAGAAAATTTTCATTGGTTATGTTTCATTTATCTTTTATTTTACAATCCAAAACAGGAAAAAAGAAAAAAAAAAGAAAAAAAAAAAGAATTGTTTCATTTACATAAAGTGAATCTTATGTTCCAATTTATATAAATTATTGAAATTTCTTAATTTTAAACAATTAAGAAAATCTTCATTGCTTAACTTCCATTTAACTTTTATTTTACAATTTCATATCGAGAAAATAAGAAAAAAATAAATTGTTTCACTTATATAAAGTAAATCTTATACTCCCATTTATATAAGTAAAAGAAGATTTTAGTGAGAAGCTCTATAATTAATATCAATTTTTTTTGTTTGTATGTTTAAGAACACATGTAGAATACTCCTAGCATATTACTCGTGCTATGTGAAGGTGCTTTTGTAAACATAATTTTAATCTGCAATTCAATGTGTATATCCATTTAACTTTTATTTTACAATCCCACAACGAGAAAAGAAGGAAAGAGTGAATTGTTTTCACTTATACAAAGTGAATCTTATGCTCCTATTTATATAAGCAAAAGAAGATTTTTAGTGAAAAGCCCTATGATCAATACCAATTTTTTTCTTCTTAATTTTAAACAATTAAGAAATCTCTATTAGTTAACTTCCATTTAACTTTTATTGTAGACATTTTGATTTTAAAAATAATTTTCAATGAGATTTTAAAACTCTTATAATATTTAGCTTTAAAATAATTAAAATTCCACATCAAGAAAATAAATAAAAAGTGAGTTGCTTCACTTATATAAAATGAATCTTATACTCTCATTTAATATTATAGTGTTGTGCATATTTTAGTTAAAGATGGTTTAAATTTTAAAACAAAATTTAAAAGTTTTAATTAATTAATTTGGTTGTAAATTGGTTGGTTTTTTGACTTAGCCGATTAGGCTGAATCGTTTTCAGTTTGACTGATTCACTGGTTTAATCACGGTTTTAGCTGTTTTATCAAAATATATTGTTTAAATTTATTTGATTTGAAATAAACTAAAATTGACCTTATTAAAAATTGAACGACTAAGATTGCTCGATTATAAATGAACTTTCCGTCCAAACAACTGTTAGCTTTTTATTTTACAATTCCACATCAGGAAAAGGAAGAAAAAATAAGTTGTTTCACTATATAAATCTTTGCTCTCATTTAATATTGTAGCGTTGTATATATTTCAGTTCAAGACGGTCTACATTTTAAAATTAAAATAAAATTTAAAAGTTTTAATTAATTAATTTTTGTATAAGTTGGTTGGTCCTTTGGCGTAACCGGTAGAGTGAACCATTTTCAATTTGACTGATTTGTTGGTTTAATTGCTATTTTAATAGTTTTATCAAAATATATTGGTTAAATTTGTTTGATTCGAAATAAATTAAAGATTAATCTAATTAAAGATTAAACGGCAAAGATTGCTTGATTTGAAATAAAATTCCTACCCAAACAATTGTTAACTTTTAAATAATTAAGAAAATCACCATTGGCTATCTTTCGTTTAACTTTTATTTTATAATCTCACATTGAGAAAAAAAGGAAAAATGAATTATTTCACTTACATAAAGTGAATCTTATACTCTCATTTATATAAGCAAAATGAGATTTTTAGTGAGAAGGCTTATAATCAATATCTCATACTAATTTTTTTTAATTTTCTTATTTTTAAACAATTAAAAAAATCCTGATTGAATAGCTTCCATTTAATTTTTATTTTAAATAATATAAAAAAATTAAACGTAATTATCATATTTTTATTAAATAATATATTATTTTATTGTGTGCATAGTACGAGTGATATGCTAGTTTATATATAGGGGTAATAGTAAATTTCAAAGGGGCACGTGCCCACTGGTCCTTAGGTAGCTCCATCACTGACCATATACACTCTTAGTTACGACATTTTCTTCTTTAGTTATGACCAATTTTCTTATTTAGTTATAACATTATTTTGAGATATTTGGTTATGACTTTTTGTGTTTGGTTATAACTTCTTCTTCTTCTTCTTCTTCTTCTTCTTTTTTTTTTTGTTTTTGTTTTTTTTCTGTTGTAACTCAAAAAATATAGAATTATACAATTTTCTGCTATAGTTATAAGGTGTATATTGTACACACCCTTCTTTTCCTAACAATAATATGCTGGAATAACATGGCATAAGTTTATACTTTATGAGTTATAACTAAAAAAAAGAAGTTATAATCAAACACCACATAAGACATAATCGAAGATCCCATGAGTCATAACTAAAAGAGAAAATGACCTAATTAGATACACGTATGATACACCTCTTTTAAGGATTGTGTATTGGATAATTTCCCTTATTGTTATCATAGTATTATTATTACTTAAAAATAAGTAACTAATTCGGTTTAATTTGAGTTGGAGTTAAATTTATAATAAAATTAACTTATGGCAATTCTTAATTATTTTTCGTAGAGGTGTGGGAGGTACGATTCGGTTTTAGAGTAAAATTATAAATCAAATTGTGAATGATGGATTAACAAATAATCAAACCGTGGTTTGGGCAATTTCAACTTATTAATTGATTAAAGAATAATCTTAAATAATTATCAAACATTTACATAATATATAATACTAATTTGTATAATAATTTATATATATATATATATATATATATATATATAATAACACTAATTAATTTACATAATATTTTTCATATATATAACACTAATTTGCAACAATTTTCACATTTTAAATATTTCTCACATTGATTTTTATTTTAATATTTCATTAGGGATAAATTTATATATATATATATATGTGTGTGCGCGCGCGCGCGCGCACGCACGCACGCATTAATATAGCAGAGCAGGGTGAGACAGTTTCAAAGACATATTATAAATTTTAAACCATAAATTAAACTAAAGCCTTGTTTGGGAACAGGCTAATTTAGTAACTTTTTGACTATTTGGTTAAAATATGAGCTAAAAAAAATTAGTATGTTTGGGATAACTTTTTGGCTTTTTATGAAAAAATATGTAAAAAGTAGCGAGAAAAGAGAATCTTTGACTTTTTAGTATGGGTTGTTAGCTTTTTGACTTTTTTAGTAACTTTTTGACTAAACCGGTCGCTTCCCAAGCGAGGCATAACATGCGATTAGCAAACAAATCGGTACAAATTAGATGCGTCTAACAAATAGCTTGATATTTTGCACACCTTTATTTTTTTGTATTAAAAAATAATGGATAGTTGGTTTTAAAAATTGATTGGTACATTAAGATTGTATTTGGCTAGAGAATTTGATAAGAAAAATGAAAATAAAAAAGAAAATGTGATCTTACTTTTTGTTTGATTATAATAGAAAACATATGAGAAGAGAATTTGATAAGAAAAATGAAAATAAAAAAGAAAATGTGATCTTACTTTTTGTTTGATTATAATAGAAAACATATGAGAAAAGAAAGTGAGACGGAAATTCAATCCTACTTTTTGTCATTTAAGATTCACTTAGGCTCTTTTCTTTTTTTCTATTTCACAACTCAACCAAACTTAATTTAGAATTAAAATCCTATCAATTCTTTCTCTTTTTCTTTCTATTTTATTTTTTTCTTTCTATTTCCCTCATTAAATCTTCAAACCAAACAGAGATTAATCAGTCATTAGTCAGACGAGGCCCACAAGCATTATTGATCATAGCTTTCTTTAGATAGCCCAAGAACACCATTCCCTTACCCACTAGTCATGGCCCATTGACTATCAATACTTATACGACAATTAGGCCCAACCTATGCCAAGGGGCTGTTTGGTTATATGCTTTTATAAAAATGCTCCCAAGAAAAGAAGAAGAAGAAAAAAAAAAACTAATTAGGTGAAAAAAATAAACATTCGCCATTTTCACATGGTTTTATATTTTTCACTTATTTGAAAATTTCAAAATATAAATTTTGTGTGTTATTTTTATCATATTTTTTTAATTCAAAAAAAAATTATGAAAACAAAACTAAACAAAGCTAAGTCAATGTTATATATATATATTTTTAACAAAAACTTGTTTGTTGCATTATTTTTGCTTTGAAAAAAATGGAATCAATCCAATAATAAATTTTGACACCCCCCAAAATAAAAGGTGTACACTTTTTTCGAGCTTAATAACAAAAAGAGTGGGGGAGAATGTGGTGTTTTTAACCATGCTCTCCCCTTTATTTATTCCCTAGCAGTTTCTTTTCTTCTTTTTTTTCCCTATCATTATGCTAGCCACTATGCTTCTTTCGTCTCCATCATCGGTTTACCACTGAGAAAGCTTTCAGATCTAAATTCAAATTTGATTATTGATCGAGACCCGACGTTACTAAACACATTTCTATATGCTAAGCAATCACTTCATATCCATTATGTTTTATTTTGTAATGTAGAGACAATAATTAAAACATCACAACTACCGATTGAGACAATAAACCAGTTGTGAAGATGATTGGTAATGTTTGTTTGGTGGTGATTGTTTTGATTTTGATTTTGATTTTGATTTGATTTGATATATTTATTTATTTATTTTTGTGACAATATTTCCTCCATGTGTGATGTTTTTTTCTCTCGATGTAAAGACTTGTATTATCTTTGAGTGAATGTTCTTTTTATCCATTTTGAGATCTTTAGTATGCTTTATTTGATGTCTTATTATTGAATATATAATATATTAAGTCTGTCCTTAAAAAAAAAAAAATAAAAAAAAATAAAAAAAAAAAGGTGAAATGAATTGATTTTCCTCACCTCTCCGAAGGCTTCCATTTTATGTCCTACCTGTACATCACATAAGTCCAATAAAATTTGTGAAAATTATATTTCAAATGATAAAGCACTATAAATAATTTAACCTGAATTTTGAGGTCCAGGTTCCTGCAGAGACACACACTTGTCTGTAAAGAGAGTACTGAATATTCATCATCATCATCAAGACACCATTGAAGGGTCAGATGGGCAGACTCAGCAAAGCACTCTCACCAGAATGAAATGTATATTTGGTATTGGGTCATTGATCAGTTACGCAATTCAGGAATTATATATGAGAAAGAACCAAATGTCTAGTGTGGGTGTTGATTTTTGACCACACAATTAAACGGGAAATTCAGTTGGAGAGTATCAGTAGAATAGATTGAGCCCGAACAACCTATCACAGAAAGATAAGAATTTGGCGGTGGTTCGTACACTCGGGGGTACTCCGATATTCAAGTCAGTAATCAAATGTCTCTCAAAGATAGCAAATTGAGCTTAACTCACAAGAAAGAGTTTAGTGCTTATAGTATATCGCACATACCTGAGACCCATGGGGGTGCCCTGCTTTTATAGCCAGCACTGACCTGATTCCTGTAGAAGCCTCACTTCGGTGGATTCAGGCTTAATGCTCATCCTGAACTCTCAACTAGATAGGGATAAACTCCCTAAGAGCTTTATCTTTATCCAGAGTGAGATTCTCCCATATTCTAGGACTCTTGCCCCTTATCTGATTATCTCAAATTCCGGTATCTTCGCAGATAATCTCGGTATCAGGGTCAGGCTACGTGACACCTCGGCTGCCATTTCGGCGTCACATTGGCCACATGCTGTCATTCACAAAATATGTCCCCACAACTGTTCCTAGGTTCTATTACCTCGATAATCTAAGGTGATGGAACCTACATCGCTTGTTCATATACTATGTTGGCTAAAATTCATTCATTCATTCGACCGTGATCATGACTCGTCGGTTTCAAGTAGCCAAGACTCAACTGTTTATCTTTACCAATGATCAAGAACCAAGAGTTAGGTTCTTTTAATATCTTTAACCGAGATCGCTCCTCTAGCCGAGGTTTTTGCTTCATTAATCAAGAACTCCAAGAGTTTTGACTGCGCATGAGCTGTCACACACGGTTTTCTCAAACGTTTCCTCCATGCGTCCCTTTCTCATTGGTTCGTACCTGACACGCGCTATCAGGTTACGTTGATCTGCCCACGCTACCTGACAAACACGTCGTCCAAGGCATTTAATTATGTTTTGCCGCCTTTTCGCATTTTAACAAAAACTCTCTCTCTCTCTCTCTCTCTCTCTCTATCTTTTCACTTCGCATTCTTGCACTCTCTCAAAGTTTTCTCTATCAACGAAATTTCCCTCAAACCTTCATTGCCGTCCTTTCGAGCTTTCTGCGATTATCTGACTACCGCTTTTGGCGAGTTTTTTACCGTTGGGTTCTAGTCAATATCATCGTTGGATTTCGGCAACCTTCTTTCCAGCCTTATTCAATAAGTTCATGATTTCTTTTCCTGTAATTTCAGTCTCTCATTTTTGATTTGTTTCAAATTTGCCATCTGTGCACATTGTCTATTGTTATTCTGCATTTGTTTTGGTTGTTGCACTCTATTTCTATCTTTATGCTTTGGTCATCATGAATCATTTCCTATTTCTTTGAATTTTTGTTATGCTTCGAGTTGCATCTCTAAAATGTCAATTGTGTTTGCCTGTTATGTCTCTTATACAATGTTCTGCACATATTCACTCAGTGTTCTGTGATTTTCCTTACTTTTGGGTCTCTGTTACTTTCTTGATTCTGAATCGTGCCTTTTTTCCTACTTTTCTTGCTTTGTTTCCAGATTCATGCCTTCGATTTTCATTTCTGTAGTTCTAGTTTTGGGATTTGCCATAGAAACCAAATACTTAGGAAGAATTGAAACAAACTCCCCTTAGATCTGCAAAAGCCCTAGCTCTAGTGCCTATTTAGGGTTTAACCGAGGTCTTTAAACCCATACCAACCATTTTTTGCTAAAATCTTGCACCAATCTTCACTAAGCCGACATCATGGGTATGTTTAGGTGGAGGGTAGACATCCCGGCCAAGCTCGAGTACTTCCGACAAGAATTCTCCATCCCAGCTGACGTCTAGATTAGGTTGGCTGGGGAAGAGGATTTCATCATGCCTAATGGAGACTTCATGCTCTTCCCCGTAGTTGCCTTCATAAAGTGTGGACTTCGGTTCCAATTGACATTCTTTTCCGTAAAGCCCTTCACTATTACAAACTTAACCCCATGCAACTTGCCATCAACTCATATAGGGTTATCAATGGCATAATCGAACTGGCACACCGACAAAAGGCCAGGATCACTTTAGCCGACATTCAGTAGTGTTACACTAAGTGTTTCCTTAAGTCTGACAAAGGCTCTGTATATTACCTCAAACCCAGATCCACCGCCTACAAACTTATAACCGACCTCCTAGATTCAAACAAGGGTGCAAGAGATGACTATCTGATCGTCTCGGGCAACTGGTAGTTTGCACTAGATGACGATCTTCATCTCTTCCCACTGTGCCGAGGAGTGTTTAAGGAGAGTGATGGTAAGAACTGAGTCATCCATAATTCTACCTTAATTACGACTTAACAACTTATCTGCCGACATTAATGTTTGTTCGTTTGTTTCTGTAGCTCTTCCCCAGCCATCAAAAGATTTTCACCAAACCTTCTTCCCTAGCAAAGACTTGAAAAACCTATTGGACTTGTCTGTTGAAAAACGTAAGGCCCCATTATTGCTTAATTACATTCCGACCTACAAGTCGGCCCTGTCCAATGTTCCCTACCGAAGCGAGACTCCTCCTTCTGCCACAACTCCACCAGCCACTTCATCACCAAGGCCAGACCAGGCCTCTTCATCAGACCTAGTAGAGCAGCCATTTACTTCTGCTCCAACTCAACTAATCCCACCATCTCAGCGTCGACGTTGACACCGACCTCCTACTAACGCCCTTGCTAGCAAAACTCACAGTCACAAATGTCGAGATTTTAAGGCATCGGCGTACGATCCAGCAAATCCTCCTCTTGCCTTGCTAGCAATACATTTCAGCACCAAGGTTACTATTGCAGCGACAACTGATGAGATGGGACGTAAACCAATAGTCGTTAAAGATCTTCTCGCCAACATTTCTGAGGTTGTGATTGTCAAGTCCTCGTATTCTCCCTTTTAATCCAAACCAAAGCCTAAGAGAGTCAAGAAGGCTAAGGCCAAGGCTACAGTGACTCAGGTTGATTCTGAGGACACTGTACCGATCTCCAAACTGGCCGAGATAGAAAAGAATACACCCGCTATCGACAAGAAGCCAGCCGAGGCCTCAACACCCGATGCCTCCCGGCAAAGAAGCCGAGGTCCGACCGCCCTGAAGGTAGTAGCAATTTTCCTTGTAACATGATCTGGGCGCCCGAAGTCATGGTATGGGACAGACGTTTGACAACCGGCGACAGTGCGATCCAAGACGTCAACGTCGGCGCCGCCTTGTCAACGGCCGTGCTTTTACTGAAGATATGAATCATATGGCCGACCTCCACGAGTATGAGAACTTCGACTTGATGATGCAGCGCTGAGTCTTGGTAAGTCTCATTTTTTACCTTTTTAAAGTCTTTAAACACGTAGTCAAATTTCACTAATCTATTTCATTCTTTGTAGGCTATCCAGTATGCGCATCATATGCGGTCAAGATAGAGATGACAAGGAAAACTCAAAAATTTGCCAAACTCCTTTCCTCACTCAATCATGTTGAAACCAACAATCGAACTCTGTTGGATTAAGCCAAGGCTTCGAGGGCTGCTCAGAATCAAGCTGAGGAGAAAGCAAAAACTGCCGAAGTTGCCAAGGTCGATCTTGAGGTTGCCAAGGCCAAGGCAGCTAAGTTAGAGGCCAAGCTCTAAGAGGCCCTTGAATCAAAGGATGCTGAAGTCAAGGTGGCCGATAAAAAGACTTTCGAAGAAGGCCAAGTGTAGATGTCCCCGAACGTCCTGGGAGGAAATCCCCCATTTTGTTCATTGGGCTCACTACAATTTAGGACTCAAAGTCACGGTCCTGTATCTAATCTCACAGAGTGCAATGCAAGACCGATGAATCATCAAAGAGTCCAAATCCGGCAAATCGTTTTTGAAAACAGATTTTTTGAAAGAAGTGCCAAACATGGACTGCTTTGCCAGATACAGAGTCACCACCTAAATATTTTATTTTGGAAAATTTAGGAAACCCTGACTCGTTGCCTAAGGCCACGTGTC